>JAWZTI010001765.1:0-11489 GCA_039880955.1 Chlamydomonas urium | reverse complement strand
CCGCCGCCCCGATTGCCCCCAGCCAGGTGGAGCTGGCCATGCCGCCCACCGCGCCGTCCTCCCCCGCCCCGCAGCAGGGGTCGGCCCCGGCGACGCCGGTGGTGGCGCCTGCGGCTCTGCCGCCGGTTGCAGCGCACGAGATCTCGCCCGCGTGACACGATCCGTCACATTTAGTGGTGCCCTCTGAGTCTTGAGATCTAAAGCTCTGAAGTATCAGATCTGATCTCTTGAGTCAACTGCCATGCGACCTTGCATCTGACTCTGCGGTACACGGAGCACTGCATAAGCCAGGGTTTGGTCTTGCGACGTCGTGGCATAAACAGGGCTTTGAATCACGTTGGTTGGGCCTCTCAAGCCTCTCAAACGGGGCTTGCATGGTGCATGGAGGATGCCTGCGGCCGAGAGATGCCGTTCACAGATGCTCACGTGGATGCGTGGAATCTTCTAGTAGATGCCGTAGGCGCTGCAGATACCGATAGATGCCTCCCCTGACTGCTGACGCTGACCCTCCTTGACATCCTCGACCGGCCAACAGTGGGCAGCGCCTTCGCCCCGCACCGCCATCCCTAGCGGCGGTAACCGTAACTGCTACTACTGGGGAAACCTAGGAAACCAACCAAAGCAGCGTCCTTACGCCTTCACATTCCCAACCATGCTCCCAATCTGGCCCCCACTCAACCCCACGATCCGTGCGCACCTCACCAAGAGGCAGGCAGCAAGGCTTGAGGGCATCACTTGTTGTTGCCGCAGCAGGCCATGCGCGACAGGAAGCACCTCACCTCCGCCCTCCATCTGTGGACGCGAACAGCGAGGTCTGCAGTGCGCTGCTAGCGCTGCCCCTCTCACCCTCCTCTTCCTTCTCTTTCATCTAGCCTGGTCGGTGTGCCATGCCCTCCCTGCCATTCAGGGTGGTGGCTGCTTTACGCGTGCTCGATTCCCTAGCCGCAGGCCCTTCCCAGCGGCCCTCTCCCTCTCTTCCCTCCTGTCAGCCTTGCCACTCCCGGTGTCCTTTCAGGGGTGTACGAAGCTTAAGGTGGCTTGAAGCAGCCTCATCAGCGGCGCCGAGTCAGCACCCCTCTCAGCTGCACACCTTGGAGGCGCTTGCCCGAAGCATTTCTTGATGTCTGAGGAATCTGGGGAGAATCTGGGGAGGATCTGCACAAGATCCTTCGAGTCATGTGATCATTGCCACACCGATGCATTTCCCACATGTATGGGGCTGGTCAGATTTGGTGGGTTACTTGATAATGGAAGCGCACGCCTCGCACTCCTCAGGGAGGGGGAAAGAAGAACCGAAGTTTTGGTGAAGTGGCATGGCGCTTGCGATGCTCTTCTTTATTGAGGGTGCCGGATGCCATTGATGCCACGGTGAAAGTGAAGGAGGAGCTGCGTGCTTGGGCATGCGATGGAGAGAAGTGGTGCTATCAATGAAAGCGACAAGCCTCGCCCCCTATGAGGACACAATGGTGTGACCTGACCTGACTCACCTGACGTGCTTCCCAGCAACAAAGAAAGGTAGACCGTAGACCTAGCAGACCTAGTACTACTAGGCTGGTAAACAAAGACGGAGGCTGCCAGTCTGTTTTCTGTCCAGACGGGGGACATGGTTCACACTTACTGTTTGTGGCAAACAGACCTGCCCTGCCGTACCTGCTGTCCATATTGATTTCATTACAAGTGTGCAGGTGGTGTAAGCTTGGTCGCCTTGACAGAGCAGTCCTCTTGGCCAAAACTGGCAGCAAAAATGCGACCAAGCAAGGCGCCCTCGCCAGGACGAGTGCGTCCAATACGCACTGTTCATGGGCGTGGAGAGAAGGTGCAATGCGCACGACCAGAGTGGCTGCCAGTGACGTACTGGGCATGTGTTCACTGAGCGCCTCCGACAGCTGGCCTTGAGAAGAGGAGTTCAGTGAGCACCCCCGGTACTGGGCTGCCCCACCCAGCGGCAGCCAGTGGAACCGCACAATGCGAGCTGCCATGCCACCAGACCAGCATGCTCAGCTCAGCATGTTGACACAACGAGGCCCCTTCGTCCTTTCGAGGAAGCCTTCGAGTCGAAGGGCGGTGAGTCACCAGGCATGGTAACAGGCGTGCAGCTGCCAAAACAACTTCATCGACATGCTCGACATGTGCGTGCTGCCAGTTCTGCAATATGTGTAACGGCAATATACGTAGCGGTTAAGGCAGTGGTTTACCCCGTGATAAGGGATTCAAGCCCTTCATTTTTTGCACTAGGATGTTGCCCGATGCCTTCGGCTTTGCTTTGGTTCAGGTGGAGCAGCACATAGCATCCAACTTTTTGTATGCCCCGCGCCGTTGCTACATTTCTGGCACCCCAGTCACTGTAACATTCTCTACCCACCTATGCGAGCCTACCCTAATGGAGCATCCCAGATTCTGTAATCGGAATTCCTCTTGATTTATCTGCTGTATTTATATGCTGCAGCTGCTCTCGCTCCCATCAGGGCTGCAAACCATGATTGAGCGGAAGCGTTTGCATTCCTGCGTGTTCGCCTGTTGATGGCGGCAAGCAAACCCTGCCCATTCACTGACCTGCATGCCCCCAAGTGCTGCACCCGGTACACCGTACCATCCTCCACTGCAAATTCCGCAATGCACCTTCACCCCCCTTTGGCTTGACGCACCCCTTGCATCCCCTTTCAGCTACAGGTCCATGCTTGCTACCCATTGCCCGACCCATCCCAAACAGCCTGCCAGCTTATTATAGTGTAGATTCATTTGCAACGACTGCTTAGAATCCACACCAACCCTCTTTCACAAGCAGCGAACGAGACACAAGCACTGCAACGACTTTTGCAGCGTCGGACAAGCAGCTGGAAGACCGCGCAGTTCACTTGCTTCATCCTGCAACAGTCGCACACCAGGTCCGCAGCGCGCTCGTCCCCAGCGCAAAAGAACAGCCTTTCAGCAGACAGGTGTTGAGGAGTTGCAGCGGACAACATGGCGGACGTCATGCCTCCGTCGCCCTCCTTTAAGAAGGCGCCAGCGAGCCTGTCCATCAGCACGTCGCACTCTACGCTGCAGCGCAAGGGCATGATGAACGACTTCGAGTGAGTGTCGGCGGGTCGAGGGTGCCACCACCGCCCATGCACCCCTGCAGTGCACTGCACCACTGCACCATGCGCGATGGGGCTACACTCACCCTCGATGCCACCACTCTACCCCTGGTACCCATGCAGGTTCAACCTGGGTAGCGCCAAGGCAAGGGTGTTCAAAGACCTGGACGAAAAGACGCCGCCCAACTTCAGGAGGTTCTTTCAGAGCACGCTTTACGACAGGATGCTGCAGACCTGCCTGCTATACTTCAACACCATGTTCCAGACAGAGTGGATCATACGGACCATGGAGCGCTCACGCAAGCAACATCTAGAAGGTGCACACCACGTGGGCGCAACTTTCAGAGGAGACTTTTGTGTTGCCTGTAGCGGAAAAGGGACATTAGGGCGGGCCAGGGCTGTTGGGCATGGGAAAGCGCTCACGCAAGCAGCACCTTCAGGTGCACTGCATGTGGCGGCTGCATAGAGTTTGACTTGGAATGTAGCAGCTGCAGCGTCACGTGGCGGCTGCGCAGGGGTGCAGCCAGAGCTCGGCAGCAGCAGGGGGTGAGCTGGTGTGAATTGGGGTGGGCCAGGAGTGTTGGACATGGATCATGCACCTCCAACACATGGCGGCTGCACAGGGTTTCACAAGCAAGCATGTTAGTTGTGGCATCAATTGGCGGGCTGCGCAGGGGTGCAGCCAGAGCTCAGCAGCAGCAGGGGCTGAGCTGCAGCGTTGAGAGCACCATAGGCAGGTTAGGGCTGTTGTCAAGGGAGCACTCATGCAAACAGCACCCCAGCACCCCCAGAACCCCAGAGCTCAGCACAAACAAGGATGTTAGCTGCAGTACAGTGGCCCATGGCGCGGACCAGGGCTGTTCAGCAAGGGAACGCTCACGCAAACAAACATGCAACCCTCACCCCACGCGCATGGGACCCCTGCTGCAGGCTACAACCCCTATGTTGTCGCAGCGCGCATCCACGAGTTGGAGGAGGAGACGAGGCAGCTGCGCATGCAGGTCTCGCCCATCTACTCAGAGATCATCCTGAAGCACAGCAGCTACGAGAAGCCGCAGCAGGACCGCCTGTTCTTTGAGGCCCTGTACCAGACGCTCATCCTGCTGCTGGATGAGGCGTTCGCGCGGCTGCAGAAGCGGGCGGAGATCGAGCAGGAGATCGGCAACATGTTCAGGTCCAAGCACTTCAACCTGTACAAGCGGAAAAACCAGCCGCCGAGGTGCGAGGCTGCGTGTGGAAGTATGGCAGGGTTTGAACAAACCCTGGGGTGACGCTAAGTGTGAATGAAAGTGGGTAAGCACGTAAACCCTGTGAAGCAAGTGTGAGGCTTGGCAATGTTCTGAACACAGCTGTGCTGGCGCTGCCCACCCACCAACATGTCGCCTGCGCTTTGCTACCTGTAGATCAGTGGACAGCTTGACGATGTGCCCACCCACCCACACGTCGGCTGCCCTTTTCTCCCTGCAGGTCAGTGGACAGCTTGACGGTGAAGGAACTTTACACGATCAAGAACGAGACGGAAAACAGGGCGCTGAATGCCAAGCTGCTGAGCAGCCTGTTCGAGAAGCCTAGCACCCTGGGAGTGACCGTGGCAAGTGTGACCAACACGCCCTTGATCACTCAGTACATTATGTCGCCCATCGTGGCGCGAAGCATGATGAAAGACCCGGAGGCGCGGAAAAAGTGAGAAGGAGTGATGGGAGGGAAAGTAGGGGGAAGAGGGGGGGCAAGGCAAGACATTGGTGATGTGACTGTGACATTCCCCTTGCAGCTGTGTTGGGCTTGAGGAGATGGTTGCTTAGCGTGTTCAGTCCTGAGGGGCACTATGAGGGCGTGTTGGAACCCCTGCTCAAAGTGGTCCTGAAGTCCTGGTACAGACATGAGAAGGTCAGTGCCTCATAGAAGGGGTAGCAATACCTGGGCCTGGGCCCAGGTATTGGTACCAGGTTGGTATTGGTACCAGGGCCTGGGCCCAGGTATTGGTACCAGGTTGGTATTGGTACCAGGGCCAGGGCCCAGGTATTGGTACCAGGTTGGTATTGGTACCAGGGCCAGGGCGCAGGTATTGGTACCAGGTTGGTATTGGTACCAGGGCCAGGGCCCAGGTATTGGTACCAGGTTGGTATTGGTACCAGGGCCAGGGCCCAGGTATTGGTACCAGGTTGGTATTGGTACCAGGGCCAGGGCGCAGGTAGGGACCTGAGCATGCACTGTTGAGCCGACCAGTACTGAGCTGACCAATGCATTTGACCCATGCGCTTTCTGGTGCGCACAGCATGATGACTAAGACCCTGGCAGCTGCCAAGGAGGAGGAGGAGCTGACGGGGGGTAAGAAGCTGGGCCAGGTGTTTCGATCGTCGGCCATGCTCAAAGGCGTGGACCCGTCAAAGCTGGCCGGGGAGTTGACACAAATGACACTGCCAAAAGAGGCGCAGGAGTCGATAGGTGAGCGTAGGTTTAGCGCACAGGGTGTGGAGGTATTGGGACGGGGTATCACAGACGATGCATCTTGTGGGCATGAATCCCTCAAAACTGGCCTGGGAACTGACAGAGATGGCACTGCAAAAGGAGGCGCAGGAGTCAATAGGTGGGGGCGGATTCGGAGCGCAGCATGTGGAAGTGCTAGGGAGGAGGTATCACAGGGGATGCGTCGCACGCGCGCATGGACCCCTCAAGGCTGACTGGGGAGCTGACACGGATGACCCTACCAAAGGAGGCGCCAGGAGGCTGGGGAGACTGGGGGAGGCTGGGGGCGCCAGGAGGTGCAGCCAGGGATCTAGGAGTTAATAGGTGAGAGCAGGTTTAGAGTGCAGCGTGTGGGAGCATTAAGGCGGGGTCGTCCAGGAGATGCATTGGCCCCTCTAGGCTGGCTGGAGAGATGAGTGTTTGGGCGGGCTCCCCAGGGGATGCGTTGCGCATGCATGCATCATGACTCCAAGTTTTTGAGGGAGTGCGTTACAAGCGCAGGGCGTGAGGCAGGCAGTGCATCAAGGCAGGGTTGGCTGCACTTAATCTGCAACCTGTTGTGTGCTGGAGCCCTTGGCTATGATAAACAGGTGACCTTTGCACTCCTGTGGCGGCATATGGACTGTGAATCCTGCGGTCTGTGGGGCTGTGCAATGGCTCACGAACTTACCTTTGATGTCGCATCCATCGTACACATGCAGGTCTGATGACGGCTGAGCGCTCAAGAAAGCCAGACAAGAAGTTCACGAAACCAGGGGGCAGCATCGCGCTGCCAGAAGCTGCAGGGCTGCCAACTGACGACGTGTACAACTACCTGACGATGCTGAAGCGGTGAGCACCTGGCTGTCAACGGCACGCCAGGTTGAATGAATTGACGGGTCATGTTGCAGTCAACGGGGTATCAGAGGGTGGCGCAAGCAACCCTCAACTCACCGAAAGGTTTCTTTTCCGATGCCTGCGATCCAACTTTGTACCCTTGAACCTGGTGCTGTGCAGGTACATCCAGTACGGGCCGCAAATGGGGCTCGTGGGACCGAGCGTGGGCGTGCTGAGCGGCCAAGACCCCAGTACTACGGGGCCCATCAGAACTGACAGCCGGGAGCCGGGGTCAAGCGAGACGGGGGCGATGAAGGGTATATCAGCACTGCTTGGGCCGGCCAAGGATGCTGCTGCAGGAGGGATGGCAAGCACGGCCGGCGGCTCTCGCATGCTGGCTGCGCTGTCTTCCCTGCAGCAAGGGGACAGCGGGTCATGACGGTCATGATGCTCACTGCCTGCGAATTTTTAAAACATTGTCTCCATGGATGATGTATATATTCATTGCTTTCCATCGACTTTGAGGCTGAAACCGTTTAACATAGATAAAAACATTTTTAGTTCACACCAACAGTGGGGGCTTGCTATCCTCGTGCGCGCGCAGGGCAGTCCAATTTGTTCACAGCTACAGGGCCACGCATCAAAGCCGGCTTCATCGCGTTTGCTGGGGGCTGCTGCTATGTTATTCGATGACAAACCGTTCCGCGGTCCTTCTCTCCTTCACCATGCAGCTAGGCCTCAAGCGTGCTGTATCAGCCCCAGGGCATGCGTGCGGATTGCGAGCAACCGGCCATGAGCTTCCCGCTGTCCATGGGTCAAGAGGTGAGCACGCATGCAGCGCGGCAAACAATCCCGCTGAACACATGGACGCGTGCGTTGACCATGACATGCATGAGACCATGCTCACACTTGCAGGTGACGGTTCTTGAGCATCAGGTCATGGAGCCCTGCAACAGCACATCGATGCTGAGGTCCCATCTTTCAGCACGGCGTCATCATCGCTGTTGATGCACGAGCTCGCAGTTGCGGTCATACCACTGTGAGTGCGTGACTGTGGGGTGCATGCTAGGCTCAATGCTGCGCTGCGCTGTGCTGTGCTGTGCTGCGCTGAGCATGCTCTGTGCAGCCTAAAGCACTCAGCTGTTGCACGCCAGCCATCCCCCACCACGCGTGTCAGAGCGTTCCTTGCGGGCAGAACATATTCTGACTGCGTATGCATGATATTCCTGCCGTGCAGCAGCATCGCACACATGACCATCATTGAGAGACCATGGGCTACTGCAGTCGGCGCGGCGGACTGCCCTGGCCAGTTTCAGCAGCGCAGCTTGGGGCAGCAGGTTACAAGCTTCTACAGCACAACGAGTTTGTGTGAGCACGCGCTTCGCTTGCGCGTGGCGCCGCTGGTTGCACATCAGCTGCACTGCCTGCGAGGCTTCAATCACCAGCGCTTCTGTCCTGCACTTTCACAACGCAGCCTGCTTGGCTCTCCTATCTGTCTCGCACTCAAGCTCGCCATGTGACCTGTTCCCTGCCTTCCCTCGCAGCAGTGCCGCCTGTGGGAACTGCAGGATGGCAGGCGCATCGCAGTGGGGGCGGCCTTGCAGTTGCTCTGCAATATGTACAGCATGTTTTTGTGCCGTGGCGCTGGCTACACTGGCATGCCTGTTGCAAATGCATGGGCCTTATGGGCCTCTCCTGTCGGTAGGGTGTGGGGGCAGGTTTTCCCGCGTACCATTCCCTTCATTAACTCACGCCCAAGAGCGTAGCTTTTCTTTTCCTTTCTTTCTTTCACCAGGGCGCAACGCCACGCTGCACCTGGGTGCGCATGCACCCGGCGCCCTGCAGCGCAAGGCTACCAAGGCATAGCTCAGCATTTTGAGAGCAGGCTTTGCTTCGAAGGCGAGCGCGTTCCAGGGTGAAAGGAAACAAGTGCGCCCTCAGGGCTTGTGCGTGGTTCTGAAGGGCTGGGGGCCCCAGGGGCGTGTGGCTGTGCATTGACCAGATGGGCTTGCAGCCAGCAAAAGGAGAAATCAGTGCCGCAACTACCGTAACCAACATCAAAGGGGTGTGGGGGGCTTAGTACGGCATGATCATGAGCGCTGCACGTGGTACAGGCCTGAGGAACGGGAGGTGGCGGTGAGAGTGGTGAGCGCGGTGCCGGGTCAAAAGGCTGACCCTCAGTGGAGAGGTTGCACATGGACAGCAGCCTGCATGTGCAAATTGCACAGTGCAATGTGCCACCCATGAGTGCAGGCGTTGCAGGCCCTGCAGGTTACCTAGCTGGCCATGCATGGTTACCATCCCACCCTGGTATCCATGTGGTTACCAGGGTGGGAGTAGTGGGACACATATGGGAGGCGAGCTCGAAGGTCAGCAACAGTATCAGGCTTAAGCTTCACGTGTACGCCACAGCACCCCCAGGAGTCACCTGGACCAGACAAGTTGCTGTGAGTGAACTTTCAGTGCTGCAATACTTAGGGCATTGTTACAAGGAGTACAAGGGGTGGCATCTCTTGTCAGCCCCCCTCTCCTTCCGTAGGCGAGCTGCAGCGGCCGCCATCGCCCAGGGGGGTGAGCAACGCTGCCGCCGAGCCACGGCGCTTGGCCAGTAGTGCTGCATCAACACGTGTGTCGCCGAGCGGCGGTTGGAAGGCGGCGTGCAGCGTGGCGTGACTGTTCCCTGCGTCGTGCAACACCTGGCCCAGTGCCATCGCGCTGCCTTTGAGACACGCAGAGCAAGCTCACACCCAACCATCGAACATGCACAGACATCGCAAAGGGCGCGGGCCTGCGCGGGAAATCAGCCGACACTGTCTTCGAGGCCCTGTTTTCGGCCGTGCACCTGCAGATGGTGAGCTCATGGGCTACGGGTTGCTACATACCCAGCAGGTGCTGCTGCCGTTGCCCCTGCAGCGATGTATGACGAGCGGCGGTGACACAGGGTCTGATGTAAAACTTTGCAACACCTGGGCGGGATAAGCCCCATCTACCCCATCAGCGTCGCCCTCCAGCGCTCATGCCTGCAAGGGCGCACGTGCCGCCAGCTCACGCACCTGATCCAACGAACAGCTGCAGGAACCCCTGGCGGCTTCAAAAGTTGCCATCACGAGTACTTTGGTCGCGGGACTGCTGCCTGTTATGTGTCCCATGGGCCGCGGTTGCACAGGGACCACGCGCAAGCTGTTCACTTGCACGTCACCTGCCTGTTGCTGCTTCGATCGCCCATTCGCCATCACATAAGCGCGGCTTGAAGATGCTCACGCACGCGCGTGTACCCAACTACCCACCCACCTCCCTGCCGCCTACCTCACGCTGCCTGTCGCAGGCGCTCATCACCGTCGCGTTCGCGGCTGCACTGCCCTGGCTGCTGCGCACCGCGCCTGGCCTGCTGCGGGCCTTCCCCGTGACTGGCGGCATTCCCTTCCTGATGCATGGGCTGCTGATGCACATCAACGACGGCTGGATCGTCAGCGAGGAGCGGCGCCGCAAGTCCAACAGCCGCTTCAGCCACAACGTGCCGCTGCTGTCGCTGTACAACATTTTCGAGGTGGGTGGCGCGCGTGTACCGTTATGCATGGACGAAGATCATGTGCATGCCGTGCTCCAGGCGCCTTGTTCAGCAGCGCCTGTGCATGGCCACGTCCATGCGTGCATGGCTGCACCTTGCTGCCTGCTGCACTGCCCAGAGAGCGGGCCAGCTGTGTCCGAAAACAACCCTTGTTGCACCTATGGGGAGTGGCCAGTGACACCGATGCCACTGGCATTGATGCCAAGGTATATCGTGGTGGCAGGCATGGCATCTGTCGCATGATCCATGCATCTGCCACCTGCAGCACGCGCACAGCACACTCATCATGTCGCTGCGCATGTGCCCACACACCTGTCGCCTCAGTAGCCTGTAGGTAGCTGTAAGTTGCCCCATGGGCTCTCCTGCCGTTCCTGTCACCCTGACCGGACATGCTGCACATCGCTCTCGGCATGTCACTAATGTCATTGCGCCTTCTGCTCAGGTAGCTCCGGCCCACTGAACCTTGCTCCACAGCACCAAAGATGTCCTCATTGCATCCCATTGACCCTTGTTCACCCCCTCTCCTGCTCCCATCCTCCACTGCCTTCCTGCACACCGCAACATAGGGCGTGCTGCACATCGCCCTGGGCACGTCACTGGGCCACTTAATTCCCAACCTCCACTGCATGCCAGCATCGGAGCAGCGCATTTGTGCCGCTAGCTTGACAGGAAAAGCGCGCAACATTCGGCGGTGGCAATACGAACAACAAAACATACCGTGGTGTTGGCAAGCGCGAGACTTTGAACGCGAGACTTCATGGCGGCTTGATGGCATCCAACGAAGGATGTGTTATTGATGAACACATGTCCATGTGATCACACCTTGCAAAAGTGCGCACGTTTCTTTCATGCCTGCGACCCTGCAGGCACACAGGCTGCTGTGCCAGCATATGATGCATTAGATGCATGGCTTGTCTTCCTTGCGCACAGCTGTGCAGCACAATCGATTGATATCACGACGTCTCGTCTGTTTCTATGGACTTTCATTTCAGCTTAAGCCAAAAGGCTTTGCTGCGGGCAGCGGGACGTATGATGCTCCCTGCGCCTCGGCTTTGCTTTGCCCTGCATCATAAGGAAGGATTCTTAGGGTTGAACTAGGGTTTATCAGGGGCATCGAAAGGCGCTAACTCCGTCCGCTGCAACAGCTGCATCCGCCACACCCCACTCCAAACCGGGGCTGAAACGCCTTCCGCTAAAACACCCCCCACTGGAACCCCTGTCGCTGGAACACTCTCCACTGAAACACCCTTTGCTGTGAAGTGCCTACTGCTGGTGTCACCCTAGGCAAAAAGGGGATATGCACATGCTTTACATGTAATAAGCGCGTCATGCTGCGCGATGCTGGTTTCTCTGATGGCCAAGCTATATCCATTTAGTCCATTGTCCTTGCCTCGACGTGTCCTTATTTAGTTAATTGCCTTTGCCAAGGTTGTCTGGGAAAGAAAGAAAGAACTACGCCCGTAGGCGTGTGTTAAGGAAGGGAGTGGACTACAGGCACAAGCCTGCCACCACACCCTACCAAAGGGAAGAGACAGGAGACAACTCAAAAGCCTCCGGCCCAC
>JAWZTI010001763.1:0-11495 GCA_039880955.1 Chlamydomonas urium | reverse complement strand
CCATCCCCGTTGCCCTGCCTGCCTTGAAATGTGATCCTGCCCTCATTTCTCCTGCTCCCGGCCGCTGCCCCTCTGCCCGCGGTTGCCCGCCTGCCTTCAAGTGTGACCCTGGCCTCACGCCTCCTTGCGCCCAACTCCTGCTCCGCCTGCCCCCGTTCCCCGCATGCCTAGAATCAAGTGTGGTCTCGCCCGCACACCTCCTGTCCCCGACTTCAGACTCTGCCCTCGGTCCCCTTGGCCCCGCATGATGTCAGGTGTGACCGGCTCCCAAGCGTTTGCAGCATGGGACGCAGGTATGGACGTGTGGATGGGCAACACCCGCAGCAATGCTCCGCGCAAGCACCAAGGTACGGCCATTGGGGCGGGCATGAGACAGACAGACAGAGGGGGCTACAGGGGGAGCCAACGAATTTTGCGGAGGGGGGAAACAAGGGAAGAAGAGGAAACCACAGGAAGAGGCCAGCGCTTTGCGCCGCAGGGTGGCTTGTCGCACTCTCTTTGAACCATGCGGCCTGAATGACTTAGTAGCTTTGTATCAGCAGGTCCTTGGCGTCGCAGCAGCGTTGTTTCACAACGTCATGAAGCTTGAGCAGCTTTGTCTGGGTTGTTGGCTCATCTGGCTGCTGCTTCCCCACACCCCTTTTGCGCGCCTGCTGGCTAACTTGTCAGCAAGGCTCGCATTACTTGCGCCTTTCCCTTGCACACCTGCTGCTTTGATGGCATGATCCACAGACCCCTCGCACAATGGCCTGCGCTGCCCGCATTTCAATGCCCAGTCAACAAGGCTTGCATTACTCACACCTCCTTGCACACCTTTGCTGCCATGGGCTCCTTTGCAGATCCCTCACGCACTGGGCCGAGCTACTGGCACTTCAACGCCCCACCAATCGTATCTGTGCTGTACCACCCACTCCCTGCACAACTATCGCTGTCCTGCACTCCCCTCATTACATTCTTGCTATCCCTGCTCCCTGACAGACCCTTCACGCCACGGGCTGCGCTACTGACACATCAACGCCCAGCCAACAAGGCTCGCGTTACTTACACACTCCCCTTGCTGTAATGGCTTTTCTCACAGATCTCTCTCGCAACGGGCTGAGCTACTGGCACTTCAACGGCAACCATGTGTCGTTGTACGACGTCGGCGCCATGCTCGACTTCATTCACGAGGTCAAGTGCAGGGAGCTGCTGGGGACAGGATGTCGGGGGCGTCCGGGCCAGCAGGGGGCGCAAGGGCACGGGGCGGAGCGGCAAGGCAAGGGCGGCGGCGGCGACGACGGTGTTGTTGGGGCACCTCAGCGCTTGGCGCTGGAGCATGCCGCAACGTCGGTGCACCCGTGGCAGCGTCGGTCGATGGAACAGCAGCAGCAGCATGGGCTGGGTGGGAGGCAAGGTGTCATAGTACACCGCTTCTCGGCCGCTGCCGCCGCAGCCGCAGCGGCCAAGGCGGCGAAGTTGGGTGCGGATGGGACGGTCAGTGTTGGCAGGGTGCTGCAAGCACACACGCTTGGCCATGGGGGTGCCGCCCTTTCTGGGGTGAATGGGAGCGGGGCGCCTGGTGGTGTGGGGCGTGGTGTGGAGGGTATGAACGTTGTGGGACGTGCAGATGAGGAGTGGGATGCGTCGCTACCTGCATCCCGGGATGCGGCGGCAGGGGCGAGGAAAGGGGCAGGGGCAGGGCTGAGGGGGGGCTCAGGCGCACGTGCAGTGCTCCCGGTTGCGGGCAGCAGCGCCAGCATCAGCAGCGCGGACGGCAAGCCGGGGTTGCGAAGCAGCGGAGGCAGCAGCAGCTCTTCCCTGGGCGGCAGAGCCTTCTCGTCATCGATGCTCGATGCGCTGGCCCGTCGCGGTGCATCGCTGCTGAACGGCTTCGCCACTGGCGACGCAGAGTGCGTTGGCGGCCACCTCAAGTCAGGGCCGCCAGTCCTAGCCTCCTCGCCTTCGCGCGCTGGCGAGGCCGGGCGCAGCGCCTTTGCGGCCATGGCAGGCGCCGTCTCCGCGGCAGGAGCGGTGGCGGCCGCCATGTCTGCCGCTGCAGCAGCAGTCGGCGCAGCCGCCACCGCCTCCCCAGTGACCAGCCTGGGCCGTAGCTTCGGCTCCGAGGTTGCAGCTCAGCCATCGCGCCAGCTGTCGGGACTTTTGCCATTGGCATCGGCCGGCGATCTGCTGTCGCATGATCTGGACTACGAGTCCTGCCGGAGTAGCAGTGCAAGTGTGAGCAGTGTGGACGGCGGCAGCGTCCGGGCCAGCAGTGGCGGCGGCGGCGATGGGCAAGAGGGAGCGACAGCTGCCGCGGGGGCCGAGGCAGTGGCAGGGGTAGCTACAAGGGCAGGGGCAGGAATAGAGCCAGGGCCGCGGGTGGTCCAGGCTGGTGCAGAGGATGTGCAAAGTGCAGCAGCAGCTGCAGTGCAGCGGGCGGGAGCTCTGGGTGTGGCGAAGGCGGAGTCAGACGTCAGGGCAACAGCAGCAGAGGCTGAGGCAGGCGTCAGGGCAACAGCAGTGGGGGCTGCAGCAGGGGTAACAGAGGACAAGGATTTGGTTGGGGAGTCTGCAGGGGCGACATCACAGAGAGAGTGCCCAGGGACGCTGCAGAGGAGTGATGGGCAGCGACACAGGCAGCGGCAGGGCCGAGCGCAGGGACAGAAGCAGGGGGTCAGTCGGGAGCAGGGGCAGGGCCAGCAGGGAGAGAGGCAGCAGGACCAGGGCCAGCAGGGCCAGGAGCAGCAGGGCCAGGGGCAGGGGCCAAGTCAGGAGCAGGGGGAGGCTTGGGTGGCGCCAGAGCCGTACCGCCTACGAGCCGTCGCGCACAGCTTGGGCGGTATGAACCTGCTGATGTACTGCGTACTGCACGGCACCCCATACTTCACCGCCTCCATGCCCGCCGGCACCCACGACGCACGCACCACCTTCCACCCACCTTCCTCGACCACTTCTGCACGCTCTTCTGAGGGTGGGCGCGAGGGGCGCCGCAGCGGGGAAGGGCCGAGGCAGTCTATGAGTGCCGGCGGCGGCGCTGGCTGCCACGTCCACCGCCTGATCCTGCTCACGCCTGCAGGCTTCCACCCCGATAAGCCGAAGGTGAGTGTGTTGCAGGGATAGTACAGGGAGTAGTGGCGATGGGAGGGAACGGGGCGATCGGGGGGCCGTGGGGGGCCCCCCCGATAAGCGGGCCAGGGAGCATTGGGGTGGGCTTGGCGTCAAGCTGCCGGCATCCTGCTCACGCCTGTGGGCTTGCGTGCCATCGGCACGTATGCCCACTGTGGGCGTATTGCAGGCTCAGTAGCCGCAGCTGCTGCCGCTATCATACACACTTTTTCTGGCAAACACACTTAACACTACCACCCCCCACCGCCGCAGGCGGCGTATCTGCTTCAGCTGCTGCTGCCGGCGACGGTACGCTTGGTGCGGTGCGTGTGGCCCTCGTTCACACTCCCCTTCACACTCCCGACTGCCCTGGCGCGCGGCCTGGTTTTCAAGCTGGTGCGAGACGTCCACAACATCCCTTCGCTCCTGGAGCTGGTCAAGCTCATGATGCGAGTGAGTAGATTTTGTGTAATGTAGTGTCATTGTTGGTTGCCCTGGCTGTGTGCCTGTGTCGCAGCTGTTGTGGTGGTGGGTTAGGTCAAGCTCATGATGCGGGTAAGCAGCTTTTGCGTGGTGTGACGTCATTGGTTGCGCGTGCCCTGGCTGTGTGCCTGTCGCAATTGTTGTGGTAAGGATGGATCGGGGAGTGGTGTGGATGGAATACAAAATGCTGAATCAGGGTTATGGTTGGGTAAGTTAGGGCTATGGTGAGGGTGGATGAGAGCTGTGGTCAGGGTTGTGGTGTGGGTGAACCAGGGTTGCAGTGAGGGTGCATCAGGACTGGGACGGGGACGACTGAGGCTTGCGAGGGAGAAATTCGTGTTTCAGCATTTTCCGCACATCCTGCTGCTCTTACCACCTGTGCCCCTCTCCTCGCCCTACAGCTTGCGCTGAACAACGACTCTAGTCAGTGGGACCGAGCGCTGCAGATGCCGCATTACCGCGCAAAAGACATGCCCGCGCTGTCTATGGACCAGAGTGAGTGGGTCAAGGCGGTTGCTTCAGTGGGGTAAGGGGGGCCAGCATCATAGCCGATGAGAAACACTTGCAAACATGACTGCTCTGCTGCTGAGTGTGCTGCCACCGATGCAAATTCAGGTTCGAGTGCCAGTTGCAGGTGATTCCAAATTCAGGTTCGAGTGCCAGTTGCAGGTGATTCCAAATATGCAGTTGATACCATTTGCCTCGTACGAGGCTGCGCACTCGTCGCCCCCGTCCCTGCCCCTCTCAACGTGCTCAAATCCTCCCTTGCACCCTGCTTCTCCCTGCCCTTCCCACCGCATGACAGTCCTGCACCTCATTCAGATAGCCAACTGCGGTCGCTTCCAGATGTACGACTACCTGTCATGTGCTGCCAATATGAGGGCGTACGGCCAGGGCAGCCCACCTGACATCGGGGCGATGTACGAGCGGTTGAGGAATATTCCGGTGCACCTGGTGGCGGGGCTGAGGGACGGAATCATCCCGCCGCAGTGCACGCGCTGCCACCACGCAAAGATGAAGGAGGCGGGGGTGCAGGTGGGCACAGGGAAAATGGGAGGAGATGGGGAGAGGCAAGCAAGGCAGCTGACTAGCAGTGATGATTCCAATATTGGTCTCTAATAACAACAGTTCAACAAATGAAGGACTGTCATGGGCACATTCTGTGCTTGGTCAGCCCTGTTGTGCCACTCCAAATCACACTTACGTCGTGCATGCGCTGTACCTTGGCAGGTGACCTACCGCGAGTTCGACTTTGGCCACCTTGACTTCACGTTTGCTCAGAAGGTACGCCGGGCTGGGGAAGGACGGGGCAGTGTGGGATTGTATGAACCATGCATGGCTTGCCAAGCGCTGAAAGCCTCCTTGGACACATCAGACTTTCAAAGTTGCTATGGCACAAGGGCGAGAATCGAGGTTTATCGTAAGAAGCAAGGCACAGTTCAAGGTTCCATCAATTTCTGTGCTCGAGCCCTGCCCCCGCCTTGCCCCCTGCCCCTGTCACGCCGCCTTCAGGCTGAGCTCAAGATGTACCTGCTGCGACTTCTGAAGCTGCAGTGCTGAGGGCCTGTGCTGCATCATGGTCCCACGCTGGGAGCAGCACCCACATCAGCTTTGGGGCCGGGCTCTCGGATTCCAGAGTTGCTTTTTGACAGAAGTAATAGCAAAGGCCTGCAGCTCTTTGTGTCGTTGTGTGACTCAGACAAGGTAATAGGTGGAAGGTAGGTAGGTTCCTGGCGCAATTTCACAGTCCAACAGGCTGTCTGACTTTGTACGGGATGGAAGGCAGGTCCTGGTGAGTCAGATTCCCAAGTGCTACCTTAATATGTGAGCCCCTCGAGTAGTAGGGAGTGGGTTTACCAAAATACAAAGGCGCCGCCCGCCTCTTTGCGTCACGAGCTGCTGAGCTACCTCACAACAAAAACGTGTACTTTATGAAGCGATGGAGTGACACACCGGCTTCTTCACTTAAGCCCCCTCCCCTTTGAGTGCGTCATGACGCTGCTGATAGCGTTTGGGTGCAGCCACCTTCTATTCAAAGCGCGGCCCTGAACCCTAGACCCTGTCCTGTAGCAGTAGTAATGGTTTGACGATGCATAAAAGCACCCTTTATGAGTGTGCAGCTCGTGCCACGCCAATTTTTGTGGCTGCTGCATGCACCCTGCAGCCAAGTGCTGCTGGCACATCATGCCGTGTTGGGCTGTGGCGCGCCATGCACGCGTTCATTATACATGCAACGCGTGATGCGTTGCACTAAGTATTTGGGGTCACACAGGCACGTGCATCTACTTCCTTGTTCTGCCATCGTGGTGTGTCTGGCGTTGCATATAATCAGGAACACTGACGCAAGGCCCAATTACGCTTCAAGTGTGGCACTTTTTGCTTTTTTCAATCTCAACTTTTCTCCAAACTTTGTGTGGCATAATGCTGTACGCCAAAGGCAATTTCGAGTGCAGCACAACGCTGTGAAGGAAAGAAGGGCTACGCCTGTATGGGCTGTGCCAATGCTGCATGTCCATTGCCCAGGAGCGGGAATCTGCTGCTTCGCCATGGCAAAGGTGAATCATCAGCATCAGAAGAAGGTAGGTTGGCCATTTTACAGTCCATAGGGCGCTGCAAGGGCAAAATGGACCCCTACTCGTAAGAAAAAAAGAAGGATAAGCAAAATCGTCTTCGCAGCGTGCCTACACAAGGCGTTAGCCCCTTAACGACTGGCCGTTTAAGGACAGCGGAGGCGATTTGACATGGAAGACATGCTGTGCACCTGCACACAAGCAGACCTTCAAGGCATGAAACACAACAGCGGCAGCAACCACAAGTTCCCCACCCACGGCAATGCAGGGGTGGCCACTAGGGGTGAGCCATTGGCAAACAGAGCTGTCAGCAGACCATGTGCATGAAAGCCCAAGTTGCGAAGGGCAGGGCCATTCGCAAAGAGGCACTCAACACAACAGGGTGTGCACACCCATAGTCATGCAGCAACGGGGTGTGCGGCTACAGGCGGACGCGGATGCCGGACATGTTGCACAGCTCATCGCCTTCTGCGCTGCCTGTGATAACATTGTTCCAACGTTAGTTTACAAGTCAGCGCAGGCGCCAAGGCGTTGGCAGCCCCCTCCACATCTATGCGACAGTATGACAGGATGAGGCGCTTGAGCAAGCAAGGGCAGGAAGCAGTACGGCAAAGGCTGTCATGCCCTCAGCGTAGTTTGATGCATTCTGCAATTCCAGCACCGGCAGCCGCTGCATGCTCATCAGAGCAGGTAATACGGTAACCATGGCCGCTGGCGTGAAACAGGTCCTCACCTTCAAGCAGGTAAGCCCTGTCAGCGTCTGTAGTGCTGCAGGCAGGGCAGCACATCTGGCGTCGCTCAAGATGGCAAGGTGTAGCTGCAGCGACTGCAGAGAAGGCCCCAAACAGCCAAGAGCTGGGCCCAGCAAAACTGAGGCCTCGCCACGTACCCATGTATGTACGAGGTTGAGCCCTCGCAGCTGTGGTGCTGCACTGAGCCCTGACAGCAAAGAGTGTGTGCCCACGACGGTGCCCCGATTGAAGCTGAGGTCCACCTCGTGCAGGTGGCTGCCCTGCCTGGCCAGCACAGGCTGCGCCATAGACAATGCGCTTGTCCACAAATCACTCCAACACACATCCAGCGTGCGAAGATGGGGCAGCGCTGCGAAGGCTGGGGCGAGGGCAACCATACCCCTATCACCGATGTTGGAGCCGCACATGTTGAGGGTCTGCAGGCCTGTCAAGCCCCAAAGCACCTCTGCCAGCAACCATGCACGCTCGCCTGGCAAGCAAGTGTGACTGACATCCAGGTGCGTCAGCCCCAGCACAGCGCTGAACAGTGTGCACAAAGCCGTTGACCCTCCCGCGTTTAACATTGAGGTGGTGCCGGCATCAAGCGTCTGCAGCCCAGGCATGGAGGACAGCGCTGGCGCCAGTGCTGCTAGCCCTGCCGCTCGTGAACGGGTTCCTGCCAGGCGCAGGTGTTGCAGCTGTGTCAGGGGCTGCAGTGCTGAGGCGAGGGCAGCCACAACATGCGGGGACTGCAGCTCACAGCTGCACATGTGGAGATGCGTCAGCCTATGCATCGCCTGAAGCATAGCTCTCAGCTTCACTGCTACGCAGCCCTGCAGATCGCTGCCGCTGATGTCCAGGTGCGTCAGGCAAGTGCACTGCCCCAGCACCTGTAGCTGCTGAGCAGCACATGCTGCAGTTAATACCATGCCGGTCAGCTTTCGCAGGCGAGTGGCCAGGCCTGATGTCACTCCGGCAGCTAATAGGTCTGACAGCGTGAGAGACGTACAGTCCTCTTGCTCCACAAAGTTGACAGCGGCCAGGCTGGCGCTGTTTGTGGCGACTCTCGTGGCTGCGTCTGTGGCTGCCAATTTTAAGCTCTGATCAAAGACATGGCTGAAGCACAGCCTGCAAGGTGCAGATGGGGGAGTGGGCAGTGCTCTTGGTACCATGCTCCGATTCTGTTGAGCGCCACATGAATGCCAGCTGGTGCTTCAAGCAGGCTCAGCTTCTGCCTGTCACACATCTGTTCATGCCCAACGCTCACGTGTCATTTGCAGCATCAAAGGCGTCCCTCCAGGCCTTGTTCACGCGCCGGCAGCAGGGGCTGCCTGTCAGCATCAGGATGCGCTGCTGCACGCCCAGCGGCAGCTCCTCCCATGCTGCTTGTTGAGCGCGCATGGCACCAGGGCACTGCTCTGTGACCAGGCGATGGAAGGCGAGCGAGAGAGAGAGTGATTTCGCCGAAATTTCTCTGATCTGGCGCCCGCCAGCCGCCCACACACGCACATGAATAACTCAATGATTTGTTCCAATGGCCCGTTTGTTGTGCTGCAGCACTCACCAGGAGACAGGAACAAGCCGCTGCAAGACCACAGCAGAAGTGAAATTTGGTTCTTGTTACAGCAAGAGCAGACATGTCGTGGTGTCACAGCATGCGCCTCGAGCAGGGCCGCAAAAAGGCAACCTCTGGCAAAAAGAGGGAAATGTTGTGGTGTGTGATGTGTCAAAGTGTCAGCCACTGGCAGCCACGCACCAAGAGTTGAAATGACTCCAGAGGGTGGGGAAACGAAGGCCTACAGGGTTCACGTAACTATGCCGAGTACCGTAGACAAGCCGTCAGGTGGTTGCTGAGGCAAACAGTGAACTCTCCATGACCTTTCGTGTACACATATGCCCGCTCCTTGCTCAGGGGACTGAGGGAGGCAGTCATTCCCTTTCCACCGCTCAGGGTTGCTCCTGGTGTGAGGGTGCTGAGCGCTGCGCCCATAGGCACACTGTCTCCATTCTCAAAGCATGTGCAAGTCGTTCAGATGCAAACAAAAGCATCCATTGTGATTATTATGACAAGCCACAACAACTTCCTCGTCAGCGCTACGCCTGCAGCACAAGGTCGATGCGGCGCCTGAACGCCCTCCGCAGTGCCTCCCGCTGCTGCTCTTGCTGCTGCCCGGCTGCCTCCTCGGCCCCCTCCGCCTGCCCCAAGTCTCTAGAGATCCACACCGCCGCCTGCCGCGACCCCAGCGCCGACTTGGCCCAGCGAGAGAAGGCAAGCAGCGCCTCAGCGTCAGAGGCCCAGGAGCTGAGCAGAAGCTGCACTTCCTCAGACTCGCGCGCCGCAGCCGCGGCAGGGGAGGGTACTACAGGGGCACGCGGGGCGTTGCTGGTAGATTCACCGTCAGAGCTGTCAGGGCTGTCGGGCTCGACAGACCCCTCTTGCTCAGCAGGGATCGGTGTGGGGTCGGCGGCGGCGCTGGGGCCGTCCAGAGGGCTGTCCGCCTCACGCAGGGCGTCACCGCCATCCGCTGGCCTGGAGGCTGAGTCCAGGCTGTGCACGTCAGCGGGCTGCAGGGTGACGGGAAACACAAAGGTGGCGCGATGCATCGGCACCGCCGCACCCCCAGCCTGCAGGTTGCCGCTCTCTGACAGCGCGTTGCTCAGCACAGCGACGACGGCGGCAGGGGCAGCCTCCAGCCCACGCACAACCACAACCAGGCCCTTGCAGGCACCACCGCTGCTGCTGCCACTGCCAGGAGGGCCGGAGCTCTTGGCTTGAAGAGGAGCGAGCAGGGACGTGAGACGCTGCTGCAGCTGCCCGGCAGCTTCCTGCCCTGACCCGTCGTCAAGGTGCAGATTGACGGCGCAGGCGGCAATACTGTCGCTACCGTCGCTGCCATCGTTGCCGAGTAGTTTGTCGGCCGCTGCAGCGCAGCGGTCGGAGCTGCTGCAGTGCAGCAGCACACCCAGCGCCTTCAGCTTAGCCGCTGCGTCTGCCGCTGCTGCCTCCCATGCCTCGGCCACAGCTCCACTGCTGCCGGCGACCAGAGGCACCGCCGCCTGCAGCACCTGCCTGGCACGCGCATGGTGCAGGCCTGGTGCCAGCGCAGGCTCCTGCCCTGCACCGCCGGAAGGTGTGGAAGGTGTGAAGCCCTCCTGGCCGGCTCGAGTCAGCGAGGCGCAAGATTGGTGCAGGTGGGTGATGAGGCGTCTGCAGTGCTCCACCAGCTGCTGCAACTGTTGCAGCAGGACGGTCGTGTATGACTGGGCTGTTCCGCGCAACAGCTGGACGTACTGCTCCACGTGTGGGGCCAGGCGGGACAGGTGCTGTTGGGCCAGCTGGGACACTGGCTGCACGTGTTGGCAAGCTGGGTTGGAAGGCAGGCCCAGCAGCAAGGATTGAGAGGCTGGGGGCATGGACAGGCGGGTCAACAGCGGTGGGGTGAGGGCACCGGGGTTGCAGAGGGTCAGGGTGGCTGCAGCGCACAAGGCGCAGAGGATCAGAGTCGACAGGAGGACGGTGAAGCCAGGGACTCGTTGAGCACCAGCATGGCGGGTTGAGGGAGGCGCTTGCTTCTGCTGTGGGTGGGCGCCGGCGGTCTGCCCATACTGCCGCTGCTCCTGGTCTTCGTCGCTCTCGTCGGGCAGTGGCAAAGCGCTAAGGTGCTGCGCTGCAGCTGCTGCGGCACTGCCTGTTGCTGCCCAGCCCGCCACTGAGGGTGATGCAGGTGAGGTGGGGGAAGCCATGCGCTGGCCTGAAGGCTGGGCAGGGGAGGCAGCAGGCGAGGGCGAGGTCGGTGGCGTGCCGCGCCGCGGCGACAGCAGCACCTTGCGTTCCGTCAGCTTTGGCAGCTGCTGCTGCGCTGCAATAGCGTCTTGGTCCTCCTGCCGCTGGTCCATGGTTGCGTCAAAAGTGCCACCGTATCCAGCTAACGACAGCGATCTCTTTGTTGCGTCTGCTGCCGTAGGTGACTTACTGCTGGCTTCTGCCTTGCCGCTGCCATTGCGGGCCCCTCGTGTGCTGCTGGCGCCTCGCCCTGGTGTGGGCTCGCTGCCTGCGCCCTGGCCAGCGACTGAGCTCACGACGCGACCACTGCGCGTTGACACCATGACGGCGTGCGCACTTGCGATGAATGGCGCGAAGGCAGAGCGCAATTGGACATGGCAGGCAGGGTGCCGGTCCACACCGCCATGGTTGACCAACAAATTTCAAAATGGCAACGACAGGTGGGCGCCAAATTGGCTTCCACCGGCATGCCGCGAATGTACAACTGGCAATTGGCAATTGCCATTTGCCAATTGGCAACTTGGCAACTTGGCAACTGGCATCTTCAGCGACAGTCTGGCTGCCATTTTTCTAGTGCAGCGGATTGTCCGCTACCCCCACACATTACATGAGTCCAAGCACCAGCCATGCTATAAGACATCCTAAGCTTCAAAGCTGGACGGTAGGCCTGGTAGACCGGGGGAGGGTAGGCCGCGGACTTCCAGGTGTGAAATCGGTGCTGCTACCGGGGCGCCCAGCCACAGGTGGCTTTGGGATGATGCCATGGAGGGAGCATTGCATTGGCAGATGGGCCATGCTAGCTAGGAGATACATGGTTTCCATGGCAGCTGACCCCAAGGCGCT
>JAWZTI010001762.1:0-11510 GCA_039880955.1 Chlamydomonas urium | reverse complement strand
AACAAGGAAGGGGCGGCAGGCCAAAACGGGTGAGGGCGTTGCAGGACAGCACCTGAAGAATGCTCATGATCTGTTGAGTGCAAGGGGGGCAGGCAGAGGGTTGTCAAGTGGACCACAAGAGTATGTTACGGGAAAGCACTTGAAGGGTGCTGAACATCTGCTGAGGGCAAGGGTGGCAGGAAAAAGAGATTCAGGTTTTGCAGGTATTGTGAGAGAACACTGATGCCGCCTACAAGGGTCCGGTAGCAGCAGCTTTCCATTTCAGCGCGCTCCCATCCAGACCTAGCTCCACACCCAAATGCAAGCACCAGAGCATCCAGCTGCCTCCCGCCTCCACTGACATCCTCTGCCCCAACAGCTCACCACATCAGAGGACTGCTTCTCATGCAGGTTGGCTCGCAGCATCTGCTTCTTTAATGCTGCCCGCGTTGATCAAACTGCCTCCCACCCCTGTGGCCATGCCCTGCCCCAACAGCTCACCACGTCAGAATACTGCTTCTGGTGCAGGTTGGCTCGCAGCATCTGCTTCACAATGCTGCCCTGGTCCAGCCACTGGGCATGCTCCTGAGCGTGTCAAGGAAAGAAGAAGGGGTGACTGGGTTAGGGGCAACTATGGTTGATAGATGAAACAGGCCACAGTCTGTGCGCTGCAAAACTGCACTGGTCCAGCTACTAGGTGAATGGCTTAGCGGCAACACATATGATGAAGAGGCTGCAGGGCCGCCCTAATCCAGCCACTGGCATGCTCCCATGAAAGTCGGAGGGGGGGNGGGTAAAGGGTAGCGTCAACGTTCACACCGTCCTCCTTCCACCCTGCGCTTAACTGCCCACTGAGCTCAGCGCCCTTGCCTGCTCTACGCAATAAGCATGCAAGACGCCGTGCACACTTCACCCCAAACCACACTTCCCCTCCCCTACACCTGAAGGCAGGACTCCTTGCAAGCGCCGATGCACCCCTGCGTGCATCGTAGCACGTGGAGAATGCATCCACATACAAATCCCACACTTCCTCACACATCCCTCTCCCCCCACCTTGACGCAGGACTCCTTGACGGCGCTCATGAGTCCCACCACATGCCTCAGCATGTGGAGAGTGCATTCCCACACGTTCCACACTTACCCACACATCCTGTCCCCACGTACCTTGAGGCAGGACTCCTTGCCAGCGCTCATGAGACCTGCCGAGCGCCTCAGCATGTGGAGGGTGCATTCCCACACGTTCCACACTTACCCACACATCCTGTCCCCACGTACCTTGAGGCAGGACTCCTTGCCAGCGCTCATGAGACCTGCCGAGCGCCTGAGCATGTACAGACATTCCCTAGCAGCGCTGAGCAGCTTGTTGAAGCTCGCGCTCTTCAGCATGACGACCACAAAGTGGCGCTGCAGGCTGCACACCTGCAAGTGCGGGCAGGGTGTGGGGCAGGGGGAAACGGCATCAAAAGAAGAAAGTTGCCTGTGTCCCCTTTTTTTGCAATCATGGCCGAAATCCTCCACACGCACGCCTCGCTATCTCTTGTGGACTGTGGTTCAAAGGCCACCAGACGTACATCGCTCCTGCGTCCAAGCCAATGCTCAACCCAACTGCTACAACACCATTCCCGTACCTGTCTTCACCACACCCACCTCACTGCCTCCTGACTACAGATCAGAGGCCGGCACGCGAAAGAACTTTTGCATCCAAGCCAATGCTTAACCCACCTTCCACAACACCTTCCCAGCAACAACCCTCACTACACCCATCTCACTGCCTTCTGAATTTGGCTGCGAGGGCTGCAGGTCTGCATAATCCTTGCATACAATTCAACACCTCCCATCACCCTCCCGCACCGGTCTTTACCGCACCCACCTCGCTGTCTCCCAACTGTGGCTGCGAGGGCAGCAGATCCCTGTACGCCATGTACAGATGCTCCAGAAGGCGGGAGAAGATGGTGTAGGTCCTATCCCTGCCCCCATCAGCTAGGCGGTCCTGGTTGCCCTCGATGCACTCATCCAGGTGCTTCACCACCTGGTCCAGTGCCTTCATAGGGTGAGAGAGTAGGAGAATGAGGTGGAGGGGAAAGGCAGGAAGCAAAGCAAAGAGTGTGCAGGTCCTGCCCTACCCTCAGCAAACAACGAACATCTGGTTGCCTGGAATGGCACAGACAACATTCGACACCTGCCGCACCCCACTCCTTTGCCTACCCCTTCTACAAGCCACTGCCTGGGATGCCGCACCTGCACTATGCGGGCTGGCGCCTGAGCAAACATTGCCGATATGGCGCTTGACAACTGCGCACGTTGCGGAATGAGGGAAGAGAATGGGGGAGGGGGGAGAGGAGGGGGGGCATCAATGCAGCAGAGCAGATAGCCAGCAGGCAGCCGGCGCGGTAGCTCAAGTCCCTCTTCTCTCAACAATGGAAGTGACGGACAAGCTGGTAAGCACTCACCCATGACAATGCCCACATTGTCCATATCACCCACATTGTCCACATCTACCACACCTTTGCAATGATGGACACGACCGCCTCCAGCATCAGCATGGGGAACTCTGCAGGCAGGTGCAGCATCTGTGGAGGAGGGCGGAAAAGGTGATGCAAAGTGTGACCGAGATTGAACACAGCAAAAGCCAGGCACAGGGGTTGTGTTTGCAGGATAGCGTCGCAATTGCGAATACAGGAGTAGGAGTTGCCCAGCGCCTAACACTCTGCCACAGCCAGGCCACCCCTGGCACAAAATGATCCTGTTTTCTTGCACATCAAGCCCCCTTTCGCCCGCCAGCCTCCGCCTCAATGCGTCTGTTATGTCCACCTGAAAACAGAAGCTGAGAATCTGCATTGTCCCTGTGCCTGCCCATGAGCACGCTCCTCTACAATAACAAACATCACCATGCCTCCCTCATCAGAACAACAGCAGGCCTCGCCTCTTGCCAAGCCACCTCNCCCCCCGCCCAGTGGCACACAGAATTCGTGTTCCCATAGTCGTGGTCATAGTTGATGAGTGCAAGGCCTGTTTGCCCCAGGCAGCTGCCGCAAAAGCCGGGTCAGCAGCTGGGCGCTGATTTTGACAAACAGGCACCCAGCTACGCCACCAGCTAGCGGAACTGCTCACTCTGCCACTTCCACTCACCCAACCATTTCCCTCCTTTCCCACCCTGTTTGCCACCACCGTCAATGCCCCACCTGCAGGCACACCGAGACGCCACCCAGGCGCAAGAACTCCTGGGCATAGAGCTGATGCCACTGACTGGGAGGGGGGACTGCGACAATGCCCTCTGCTGAACCTGCCGATCCCGGACCAGCTGACGGTCCTGCTGATCCTGCCCCTGTGTTGTCCGTTGGGTGCCTGGCATGCACACCAGCCTCGCCGCTGCCATCGCTGCTGCCGCTGCGGCGCTCCTGCCCACCCGTGCCAGAGGGGTGCAGCTGGCTGGAAGCTGCGCCTGCCTGCTGCTGCTGCTGCTGTGCAACAGCTCCCCCCTGCGAGTCCGACACTCGGGCCAGCGCTGGCCGCTCGTAGCGTGCTTCCAGCTGCTCCAGCAGCTGCATGTGCTGTGTGATGTTGTTGAGCAGGACAGAGAGCGCATGCATGGCCTGGGATGCTGCATGGCCCGCCTCATCCCGCACCGCATCCATGTGGGGACCGCTGATGAGCGCCCAGAACTGCTTCAGGCCCTGAGCAGTGAGCCGTGTGACGGCCAGCCCGGTTGCATGCAGCAGGTGCGGCTTGGGCGCAATGGCGGTGAGGAAGTCCTCCTGGTACATGCGGGAGCAGCCCCTCCACAGCAGCTCCTGCACGAACCAGCGCGTCTCCTTCAGGTCTTTCGCCGCGGCCCTGCGCGCAGACGGCAGGGGACACGGTGAGCGTATGGGCAGGCGCTGGGCGGGGCAGCAAGGCCCGCGGGTTGCAGAGATCCAGCGCAGCATGCAAGCCAGGGAGCTGGCCACACCCGACAGTTTGGGATCGGGGGCAGCATCGCATGGGCGCGCACCTGTCTTGCGACAGCACCTCGCATGCCGCCCAAACGCAGTGCAGGAAGTCCTCCAGCAGCAGCAGGCCCCCTGGTGCGTGGAGCGTGCTCCAAACCCGATTTGCGCATGTCATAGGAAATCGCAGTGGCGCCACAGCAGCTGGAGCGGGAACCACGTGCACGTCGGACTGCTCCAGGTCGTCGTCGTCGTCCTCGAGCACCACGTCGTCATCGCTGTGCTGCTGCGCATGCTGCTCGGCCATGCTGAGAACAGCTGCTTCCTACGTGTGGATGCGTTTGCCTGGAAGGCTCAGCGCCGATGCTGTGAGACGCGCATCACCGCGTGCAGCGTGTGATGCGCTGCGACAGCCACGTTGGACGGAAAATCGAGGGTTTTTCGCCCCACACTCCGACCATGCGATGAAAAAGCTCGCTGATTGCACAATGCCGCACAACTCGCTGCTGAAGAGACACGTGCGTATGAATGGAAATATCTGGGCCTCTGAATTGAACGATTTGTTGGGGAAACAGCTGCCCAGCCCGCTCCAAGTAGCACAGAGACCAGTGCGGCCTAGGAACAGCCACAACAAGAGCAACATCGACAACAGCAGCAGCGGAGCAGCTTAACATACCCGGGCCCCTGGAACTACTTGAACGCCTTTGAAAGGTAAGGCTGCACGTGATGCACACAGGCAGCATGCAGCAGACACCAACCTTTGTGCAATGACATGGGTGCTGCTTGTCAGCCGCAGCAGGGGGAAGGGCGGGGGGGGGCAAGGCCTCGTCTTGCGACAAGGCGCTGCAAAAACCCTACGAGTTGCTCATCACATCAAAGAATGTGACCTCCATCAGAGTGATCAGGAGGAAGTGCTGCCCGCCAGCCACGTGCCAGCCCACCTGCCAGTGGTGTGAACACTGATAAAGCATTCACCAGCCCAGCAATTACGCAGCCCGCTCCACACAGCGCGTTTCATCCAGTGCACTCTATCCATAACACGTCTCCTGGCAACCCCACTCTTACTGAAGGTCTCACCGTAGAAGCTCCAGTCACGACCGCCCCAGGTTCCTTGTCCTAACCACGTTGACTCCTTCACCCATGCCCCCAGACGCTCAAGAACGCTAACCTCTTACTACAGCCGCGGGTGGAGTCATCAAACCGCATACCAGAAAGCTTCTGCAGGGCTGGAGAGGAGGGGTGCTGCATGCTGGGGTGTCCATGGACCTACAGGGCTTTATGACCTAAGAGATGATAAGAACAGCGTTTATACAGCTCGACTGCTCCATGGGTCGTTTATGGAATCTTCATGGCTCTGCCCAGAGTGGGTGTCGCCAGGCCAGCTGCAACACATTCTGCTGCTGGCACATCCTGCAACCATGCTGCCAGCAACTGCTGCCTCCAGCGTCGGCAGGCAGTGGTCATCTATGGCTGCAGTCAGAGGTTCCCTGCGTTGACCTTGCTGCGGGCAAGCTGTGCTTGAACAATCTCAGTGTGGCCGCTGATTTGATCAACGCGGGCATGCAATGGGTGCTGCGCCGTGACCAGCACTGCTGCCACCACCGCAGCTTGCGTGCGTACCGTCGAGGGCATCCACAGCCACACCTGGCGCGCCAAACTTAGCTTTGAAAAATTTGCCGCCTGCAAGCAACTTCGGCCTTGCAACGAATTGGCTTTGCGGAGCGCATGCTGCTGCTGGTGCGCTTTGGGCAGGCAGGGGGTCTCTGGGCAAGAGTGGCAAGTGGGCTCATTCACGGCGTGCCCGCAAGAACCACTGCGCATCCGCTTGCAGCTTGCAGTGATCTAGTGCGTCAAATGGGCGGGGCCTGGGCTTGGCGTGTCGCCCAGATCGGGGGCAGGGGTTTCAAGCCGGCCATGGATCGCAGCCCTAGTGTCAGCATCGAATAGGAGCGCCTGCGCATGATAGTTCAGCCGTTGCCTTGCACCCTTTCGCCAGTCAGTAGCCGCGGTGCGCGGCCCAGCACAACCCTGGCTGGTTGCCAGGTCACGCTCCAACTCTGCTCCTTCTTCTTCCCCTTCTGCCGCTTGGGCGCACGCAGTTGTGAGGCCGCTGCTTGAGCGCGGACGCTCGCTCGCTGCCCGTGGCGATGGCCGTGGGCTTGCTGCTTGGCAACTCGACGCAGGACGAAACCATGAACGCCGCGCAGCAGGTCGACAACATGTCTGCAGCACTGGTGCGGTGGCAAAGCAGCAGCGGGGCATGGCGCCACGATGGCCACAAGCACAACTTTCGGCGCCATCTTCCCGTCTGACTGGCACCCCATGCAATAGCGCTGCATCGTGCAGGCCGTGCAGGCTTCGCGCGCCATCAGCAGCCACGATGCTATGGACGACAGCGCGCACGAGTCGTCTGAGGAGCACGTCAGCTGTTGCGTTGCCCTGCTTGATGCAAGACCCGATGCTGCGTGGCGCCAGCAGCCGCGCTTCTGCACCAACTGCACCACGCGACTACATCCCGATGCAGATCTCGACCACAGCTGGCCCTGCGCTGCATGCGGGCATGCACCCGCAAACGATCCTGACCTCCTGCAGCAGCCCATGCACACCACGCAGCAGCCCTTACAGCAGCAGCCTGTGCAGCCATGCGAGCGCGTCGCGCTGCTGTTTGACGAACGCATGGAGCTGCATGAGGAGGAGTCGGGTGGAGCAGCACCACACCCTGAGCGGCCAGATCGCCTGCGTGCGATTGTGACGCGGCTACAGGCTAGTGGCACTGTTGGTGAGCACCTACGGGACATGGGCAGGGGGCAGGTGGGTGGTAAGGAGGTACGGGTCGCTGATATGTTGAGTGGGTTCAGAGGCCAGCAAGGGAGTATATTTGGGAATCAGGGGCTATGCAGGCAGCGCCATTTTCGGAATGCGGCCATGTCCTGTTCTCACCCTGCGTCCCCTGTTTCTCGCTCTTATCCCACAGGTCAGTGTGAGCGCGTGGCGTGTCGAGAGGCCACCCAGTCAGAGCTGCAGGCGGTACATGCCCCCGAGCTGGTGCGCCTGCTGCACTACACCTCGTGCATCGCCCCCTCCCATGGTGTCGACCCCCACTCGCTGCTAGGACCCGACATGTACATCAATGACCACACGTTCCTGTGTGCGCGCCTGGCCGCGGGGAGTGCAGCAGAGGCGGCTGCCAGGGTGGTGCGGGGAGACGCACAGCACAGCGCAGCAATCATCCGCCCCCCAGGTTTGTTTTGGTGGAACAGCAGTGACCGGATTGGTATCAATAGAGGAGAACGGGAAGATGGGAGGTGGTTGGAACTGATGGAAAGTCGTCAGTGCACTGCTATGGCGGCTGCGGGGGTGGCTCGACACAGTAAAATGTTATTGGTGCAGAGAAGGCAGGGAGCTGGGGAGGGTTTGATGGGGACAGGCGGCACAATACACAGAAGTAGCATTTGCTCCTGATAGTGTCTGCCCGGATCAACACTACAATCACACGCCCTTTGTTGCGCTGCAGGCCACCACGCTGAGAGCGGCATGGCGATGGGCTTCTGCTTCTTCAACAACGCGGCGGTGGCGACACGGGCGGCACAGGCTGCTGGTGCAGGGCGCGTGCTGATCTTGGACTGGGACGTGCACCACGGGAACGGTACCCAACAGATCTTTGAGCAGGACCCCTCAGTCCTGTACATGAGCCTGCACAGACATGACGGGTGAGCGCCAGGCAGAAAGGGAGGGGCAATGGGGCAGGGGTGGGGAGGGGGTTCAGGGGTTGTGGGGAAGGAGATCAGTGCAAGGTTTCCCTGCGTGGGATGTGCAATGTTGCAACAGGTGCTGCAGCTGAGGACGTTGGCTCTGGCCATTCCATTGCATCCCCTCTGATTTGCGTCCTGCGCGCACCACTCTCCCTCCTGCATCGGGGCAAATACTTGTTTTGCATGCCGTGCCTTCACCCCTTTTCGTTCGGGCTATCTAATTCTGTCCCCTGTCTCCTCCCTTGCCCTCGCCCCCCCCCCTGCTTCCTCGTTCTGATCAGTGGTCAGTTCTACCCAGGCACAGGCGCAGCACAGGACGTGGGCTCAGGCCATGGTCGCGGCTACTCGGTCAACGTTGCGTGGCAGGGAGGCGGCGTAGGGGATGCGGACTACCTGGCTGCCTTCCAGCATGTGCTGCTCCCCATCGCACGCCAGTTCGGCCCTGACCTCATCATTGTGTCGGTGAGTGCACGTTGTGTGAAGGCGCGGGGCTATCAAGGTGTAGCAGCTGTGCAAACAGAGCATTCTCCTCGATTTCCTGCTGCACGCCCACCCAATCTGCCCGTGAGGGGTGGTTGTGATGAGACTTCATCAATGAGTGATGGTGTGTGCGCACTGACCACCCTTCCCCTCCCCCCACCTTCCACTACCTCCACATGCAGGCGGGCTTTGATGCCGCAGAGGGGGACCCCATCGGCGAGTGCCACCTCACCCCCGCCGGCTTTGCACACATGACTGCTGCGCTCAAGGCGGTGGCGCCGCTGTGCCTTCTGCTGGAGGGCGGCTACAACCTCAGCGCAACTGCGGTGGCAACGGAGGCGTGCCTCAGGGTGCTGCTGGGAGAGCAGGTGCCGCCCCTCCCGTGGCCCCGCCAAGGCGCGACCAAGCAGCAGCGGCAGCGGCAGGAGCAGCAGGGGTCAGTGCAGCCGGCAGCGCAGGCAGAGGAGTGCTGCTCGGTGTCGCCATGCCCGGCCGCCCTGCAAGCCATTGCGGAGGCGATACAGGTGCAGGCCATGCACTGGGGCTGCCTCAGGGCTGCGGCACATACGCTGGCCTGGGGGGGGCGCCTGGGGATCACTGGGCAGGGCGCGGCCTGGGAGGGCTGTGCAGGCAGCGGGCGCCAAGGTCAAGCGCCAGGGGGCGGTCGTGACGCGGGTGGGTGTGAAGAGGCCAGCTGTTGGGGAGGTGGGGCGCATGCCCTGGCTTGGGGTGCCTGTGGAAGGGCAACCTCGCTAGGACTGGCCTGGGGGGACTGCCAAGGGCAGGGAGGGGATGGCATGGGTATGCCTTGGGGGGGTTGTCGGGGGAGCGCAGCACAGGCACTGGGCAACACCTGCTCAGGGCATGATGACGAATGCTGGGGCGGCCTCCAGGAGTTGAGCAGTGGAGACGTGAGCGGTGACGCCGGCCTTCTAGACTTGAGCAGCAGCGGTTGGAGGCACTGCGGCGGAGGCGGCTGCCTGTGTGACTGTGGCGGCGCTTGCCAGGGCGACTGTAGCAGCGGTAGGGCTTGCAGGAGCGCCAGCACCGGCAGCGGCAGCGCCACAAGCAGTGCGCTTGTGCTGACCGCTGCTTCCTCGTGGGATGGAGCATGTCAGGGGCACAGGGGGCGGGGCCCCGGCCTTGGAGGTGCAGCCGCCGGCATCACCTCTGGCGCTGGGGATGCCGCCAGGTACAAGGGGTCTCTGCTGCGGGGCGCCAAGCACGTCGCGGCGAGCGCCATCCGCAAGCGAGCGCTGCGCTCCTTTTGGGTGCGGCAGCATGCGCTATTGCATGGCGACGCCAAGCAGCGGCAAGGGTCGCGGCGGCAAGCAGTGCATGGCACCAGCAGGCGGTGCGCGGCAGTTGCGTGCGTGTGCTGCCACATGCCGACGCTGGCGGCGCTTCAGCAGGCCGGTAAAGGAAAAAAGAAATGAAAGCATTGTGCTTGCATGGTGCTTACAGGAAAAGATGGGAGAGCTGAGAGCGTTGCTATAGCTAGGGATGGAGGGGAGGGAGGGTGCATGGTATGTTATTACCAATACAGAACTGTCGTTAATGTGTTGGAAGAGCTAGACGCTGCGTTTTGTGCGCACAGTAACTAGCGACACTGAGAGACCGCGACACCTTCATGGCACAGGCGTAATGCTCCTAGCAAGGCAGGTCATCTTTGCTGACGACAACAAGCTGACATGCATGCATGCACGCTGTCAGCGCATGGTTGTGAAATGTACATGGGCATGCGGGGAGGACATGCTCAGCATTGTGCTGATGTTGGCAACAGGCTTACTAAGGCCACCTTCACATTGTTTATTTATAAATCAGCCAACGGTGTGCAGCCCACACCTGGCCTGTCTGTGCATGCTGCCAGTATCTGGAGGTGTCGGTGTGCCGCTAGCTTGTCCAAACAGTTGTGTTCAACTATTCACACAACGCAACATACGTTTTTGATGCTGCCACACCATCAGCATTGCTTGCTCAAACATTGAGGCATGCAGGTGCACGACGTTTGTGATTTGTTTGACGAGCCATCTTGGTTACCAGAGAGCTGGCTTGCATCTATTTGTAAGTTCACATCCCGCAAGGCTGGACACCCAACTTCCTGCACTGTATCAAGTGGCACAGAAGGAAAGAAAGAGATTTGCGCTGAGGTGTGGATCAAGGATCCCTGCTGTACTCCGCCGCTTGGTACCGAAGACGGTGGTCTAAGCAATCAACACTCGCCTCCACAGCTGCGGTGGGCCGCACGTCCGCATGGACATACAGCTCACTCTGTACAGCCTGCACTTTTCAGCTTTGGTAAACTGTAGGTGCCAATCAACTCCCTGGTTGGCAGCGAAGAGTTTTGTTGAATGTGTGTTACAGCAGAGAGGCCAAAACCCCTTGAAACAGCACCGCAGCCATGCGGCACGTGAGGGGACGCTGTACCGGAGGAAGAGGATAAACGCTGGGACAAAGAGGACAAAAGCTAAGAGGAGCAGAGGCTCAAGGAGCTGAAGGGGCCAAAGAGGTACTGAGCAGGTCAGGTCCAAGATGCAGCGTCCGCTGGCAGACCTGGCACTTCACAGGCAGCACGTGCGAGCTTTCATGCATGCCCTAGCGTGCCCATGCATTGTGATAGGTTTCTGCCCCGTCTGCGGTGTAGACGCGACAGACACAGGAAGCCTGGAACGCGAGGCTTGGTCGCGTCCCACGCAATCGCGCATGATAAACTGCAGGATGACAGAGGGGGTTACAGGGAGCCACCAGAACTGGCGGAGGGGGGAAACAAGGGAAGCAGCGGCACAGAAGGTAGCCACAGGAAGATAGGAAGAGAGGCTGAAAGGCCCCCGTGCTCAAGTTGCGGGGGGCAGCCTGGCCCCAAGGCCTCTAACCAGCAACCAAATCACTGCTCCAAGGCGCAGCACTAGAGCGCGTAAGCGCGTTAAACACCAAGAAGCAGCAAAGCAACAAACCGCCAAGGGGTCAAACTGGCTCGAGCCGCAAGGCAACCCCCAAGGGGCGCTCAGTTGACAGGAAACCAAATGCGAGCGTCACGTCAGAGGTCACAATCAGGCCTGCTACATAGCAGCGGGCATGTTCACAACAAAGCGCCTCGGCCTTTTCGTTTTTTGTTGTTGAATTGGTTACACAGTGGAGCTCAGATCCAACTGAAATCAACCCCACAGCCATGCGGCACGTGGTGAAACGTTGAAAGGTGGGAAAGAGTAGCACTGGGGACAGATTGACTAGAAAGGACTGGCTCCCGCAAGAGTCGAACCGGGGTCCTCAGGAAAAGTACCTGAGAAGCAGTTTATTGTCATACTCAGGACAGCAGTGGGGGACAGCAGGTGTGCAAGGCAGTGGACGCGCTTGGCAGCAAGCGAGGGATGAG
>JAWZTI010001760.1:0-11523 GCA_039880955.1 Chlamydomonas urium | reverse complement strand
CGCTCCTGCTTCCCTATCGGTGCTGACATACAACGTGCTGGCGGACGTCTACGTGCGTGTGCCCGGGCAGCCCTGGAACGCGTTTGCACATGCCACAGAGCAGGACCTGCAGCACAGCAACCGACTGCCCAAGACACAACAGCAGCTGTTGCGGTGTGCAGCCGACGTCATCTGCCTGCAAGAAATACAGTTCGAGAAGTGAGTGCCTGCAGTGCTGCATGCCAGATTCTTTTCCCTCGGGTGAACACAACGCTCACATGGCACATGCCAACAGGGTGGGCGATGAAGGCGGCGAGCAGACATGGCAGCTGCCCTCCTGGACGCATGTGCTGAAGGAGGCGGGCTACACAGGCGTCATGCAGGGCCTATCGCAGAAAGAACTGAACAAGAACGCTGAGCGCAACCAGCGCTGTGTTGGGCGTCCTGTGCCCATGGGCCTCGCAACCTTCTACAAAGCAGCGGAGTGAGCACTGATTGATGGGGCAGAAGAAATGCATCTTATTCTGTGTTTACACCTGGTTCTGAGCCACTGCCCTGCGCCCTCACCTGCCATCACCCAGGTGGGAGGAGGCAGCCCCAAACAAATATGGCAGTGGTTCCTGTATAGTGCTGTTCCTACGCTCAAAGGCCAACCTCTCAGTCAAGGTGGCTGTGGGCAACGTGCACTTGGTTGGCGACCCATTGAAAGCTGACATGCAGTTAAAGCGGAGCAGAGATGCCGCACCTCATTGCCGGTGACTTCAACAATGAGTGCCTGCCTGGGAGTGAGGTTGCGCAGTGGCTGAACAGCAACGGCTTGCAGGGCCTGCAGCTGGGTGGCAGCACATGGGCTGAACCGGGCAAGGGCATGCACATGGACCACATCGCCTACAGCACGGGGAGGATGTGTGTGGTCGCTCCTCTACTTCGACGCGCCTCCTGAGAATGTGCTGTGGAATATGTTGAGCCGAGCTTGTGGTTAATCTTCTGCATGAAGGTGCTCTCAACTTGTCAGTCACATTGCTTGCTTAGGGCTGAATTACGGCACAGTAAACTCATGGCCAGGTTTCAGCCTTGAACCCTTTAACACTGCGCCTGCTGTCAGCAAAAAATCGAGTGAAGGCAAGAACGTTTAGCAGTTTCAGCTGACCTGCCTAGATCTATGACTACATCTACTTCTCCCTAGGTGTCTACCCAGCGCACCATACCTGTCAACAAATGACGCTGTTACTAACTTTGCCAATGTGGCTATTACAGCGCTGCAGCTCCATAAGTGCAAAACAACAGCACAGGACATCCCATCTCCACCCCAAACTTGTGTTGCTGCATGCAGCAGCGCATAGTCGGCGATTAGGACCTGAGTGTGGAACTTTGACCTTGGGCGTGGAGCTTGGTCAGTGGGCTTGGCCGCGCGATGGTGGCAGGAGGGCGCGCGTCACGGCAGAGCCAGAAAGACCAAGGTACAGCGTCAGCGGCTCTCGCTGCCGCCTGGCCACCTGCTGACGCCACTGCTCTTGCAGCGCTAGTCGTCGCCAGACGCACAGCCGCAATTTAGCACTGCGCCCTGCAACAGAGCCGAACCTGCGTCAGACATCCTACCTGTTTCCTTTCCAGCGCCGCAGCTGAGAAGAACATAATCATCAAGCAGACAGGACCACCAGTAACTGCAAGCAACCAGACTCTGTCACGCAAGCGAAGCTGCTGCGTTTGGAGCGCATCTGCCATTGCTAGGGGGGCGAGTGTGACGAAGACCTGGACGCAGCTGAAGCACTGGGTTGCCAGCGGCAGGACTACTGGGAAGGGGAGCACAGCGGAGTTCAGTATCTGGTGGGCAGGGCAGCAGCAGGCCACCCCAGCAGCGTGTCCATGGCGGCCAGGAGAGACTTGCCCATGCTGCCACACAAGGTGCTGGGCTTGAGGGCCACGCTTGATGAGTGGCAATGGCGGCAGCAGCGATGCACCTGACACAGCGTGACAAGCAGGTCCAGGCTGGACCATACCACGTGTGACCACCCAGCCGGGCAATGAGCAGAGGTAGACCTGCAAGGTAGACCTTTTGAGACGTAAGCTTTAGAGGTACACCGTTGCTGACCTCTTCGCTGCAGCCGACAGGAAGTCCCCCAGTGACAGGTTCTCATCTCCGTGTGACACCTTGGGCTCCTCAGGGATTGACAACTTGCCCAGGCTGCCCTTGACATCAAGCTGAGCGCCTGCACAGGTGCAGAAGCAGCCAGCAGTTGGAAGGGATTACAACACGCTCAGAGTGATAGGCAGCAGGTGGTATCACATTATGTGACACATCTTATGTTACTGTGTGTCACTGTCACCACATGCATGCTGTGTTTCCCTGTCCTGATTGTGGACGCACCTTGTTCGGCCTCCTCGACCACAGCTCCATGCGCTCTCAGCCACTCCACACACGCGCTGGAGCCCTCCTCTTCCGTCGGCTCTGCTGCTGCGCGCCCCTTGTACACTGCAAAGCGGCAGCCTGCAAGCGGTGTCGTGGGCTGTGCTGCTGCTGCTGCTGGGCTGCGCGACTTGGCAGGCATGAAGCCCATTGCTGGGGCCAGGAAGCTGACTGGCAGCTGCGTCTTGAACGCCTTGACCATCACGTTCAGAGCAGCCCATCGGAGCTGCGGCATTGCACAACAACAAGAGGACATGTGATTGACAGGCGGTCGAAGCAAACGCAAGTACCACACACATACCTGCCTGCATTGCAACATGCTGCATTGCCTGCCCCCCTCGCTGTGCGCTGCTCACCGTCGGTGCCACCAAGTCCATGAGTGCCCTGCCCAGGTGCGGTGCTTCAGCGTACAGCCTGAAGAAGGCGGTGTAGTTGGAGGTCATGACGGCTTGGCGAGTTGCAACGGCATGACGCACCTGCAGGCGCAGCAAGGGCAGGGAGGCAAGTGTCATGACCAGCTGCCAGACTGCCGATGCACTTGCACCAAGAGCAGAGGGGTTGTGCGGCTTGTGCTGCACCCCTGCCTGCTGTGCCCCTGTTTGCTGTCCCACCTCAGGTGATGATGCCAGGCTGGCATCCAGGAGAGCGGTGCGCATGGTGTGCAGCAGGGCGCGCCCAACGCCAGGGCGAGTGGCATGAGCTGTCTCGTACAAAATCTGCAGTGAGGAAATGCAGCAGCATTCTTGCACAACTCGGTCATGATGGGCAGTCAGAAGCACAAGACAACCCTTTGCACGGCCAATCTTGCAAGACATTGCTCTCCATCCCGATTCACGCTCCCTGTTCCAGAAATGCTTGATTACGCATGCCTCCCCTGCGCCTGCCCTACCTTGTACGCAACAAACTCCGCCACACAGCCCGGCTGCTTGTCCGCATACATGGCGTGCAGCTGCGTCTGGCACTGGTTGAACTCAGCCAGGTCACCGTACTCCAGGGCGGCACGGGCATGTGCCTCGTACACCTCCACAGCAAGGGCGTTGCGCAGACGCTGCAGCAGGACCAGACAGCGCACAGGCAACACAAAGAGACAAACTCAAAAATCAGGCCAAGGTGACCACCTGCCCAGCACTGCAAGTGGCTCGGTACCCACTCATCAGACTAGGGCCTTGACCTGCCCAACACTGCGAGTGGCTCGGTACCCACTCATCAGACTAGGGCCTTGACCTGCCCAACACTGCAAGTGGCTCGGTACCCACTCATCAGACTAGGGCCTTGACCTGCCCAACACTGCAAGTGGCTCGGTACCCACTCATCAGACTAGGGCCTTGACTGCCCAACACTGCAAGCGTTGCGCATCAGGCCCCTGCACCCGCTGCTCACCTGCACGGTGCAGTCCTGTCGCATGCCCTTGAACTGGTCACACGCATAGAACCAGTTGACGCCGCTGCTCTCACTTCTCAACAGCCCAACCAGCCTCTGCAGGGCACGACGCAGCACCAGCTCTGGGCGCACCTGCAGTAGCAACAACAGGGCACAATTAGTCAGGCACAGGGGCCACAACAGCATATTCGCGCTGCAGCCCCCAGCACAGCGGCAAAAATTACACAACGCTCAGGAGTGTGCCTTGGCCCACCGCAGTGCTGCATCTCACCACTGAGGGGTCAGGCGCTGCAGTGAGGCGGAAGTAGCTCTTCTCCAGCTCCTGACAGGTGCCCTGGATCACCGTCATGTTAGACAGGTCGAGCTCCTCATCACTGCCGACTTCCTCTTCAAAGCGCCAGCCCTGCCGCCCCCTGCCTCCCTGAGCAGCCCCTGGGCCCCGGCGTTGCCAGCTCTGCAGGCCCCCGACTGCGCGCCCGTCCCCAAAGCGCCCTGCCCTGCCCTGCAGCTTGGCCAGGTCTGCCCCGCTCAGCTGAGGCGCCGCCTCTTCAGCGTCAAAGCCCTTCTTGCGCTTCTTCATCGCGCCTGCATCCTGCTTGCCTCCGCGGCCCTGCTTGCCGCCGCGGAAGTCCTGCCGTCGCTGGGCATATCTGCCATCATCGCTGTCATCCCCACTATCATCACGGTCATAATCCTCTGGAGGGCTGTCCTGGCCGCGCCCACGCTTCCACTGGCTACTGCCGGGGCGCGTACCACCACCTGCACCAAAACCGCCCCTGCCCCTGCTGCTGGGGGAGGGCAGGCTGCCTCCATGGGCGTCCCTCTGGTAGTGCTCGCGCTCGCGTGTGACTGTGGCGCCGGCAGTAGCAGCACCTGGCAGCACTGGCAGTGGCTCCTGGTCCCAGTCCATGAGCCACATGCGGCCCACCTTCTCCACCTCCTTGATCTTGGCGGTCAGCATGCCCGTCATGGCCTGGCGGTCCTCGCTGGTACGGCACTTGCTGAAGCAGCGCTCAACCCAAGCCGTGAAGCTGGGAGGGAACTTGCGAGGGGTGGAAGCAGCAGCGCCAGCAGCAGGCGTGGGGGTGGTGCGCACGGGCGTAGCAGAGCTGTGAGAGGCGAGGGGCTGCTGGACAGGGGCGGTGGGCAAAGACACCTTGAGGTACGCAGGCCTGCTCCCTGCTCCCTGCTGCGGTGTACCCTGGCCATAGCCTGCGCCTGCATGCTGCGCCGCAGACGCCTCAACTGTCGCCACCTTGCCCAAAAGGTCGGCGTGGCCACGGTTTGGTAAGGCTCCGGCCTTGCCAAACTGCGGTCTTATTGAGAAGCGGGGTAGGGTGGCGGCATTGGAGGCGTCGCCGCCACTCCCACTCAGGCTGGAAGGGGGCGCCACAGAGTTGTACGAGGTCTGGTGCGTCGACGACGGACCAGAGGGTGACGGGAGGACGTTGGAGCCGGAAGGCTGCTTCTGCAAACTCTGCTGCTGCTGCTGCTGCTGCTGCTGCTGCTGCTGGAAAGCGCTATATGCTTGTTGTTGTGCAGTCGATTGCATGTAGCCTGGGTACTGCGCAGCGTGTCCCCAGCCCTGGCCCCATCCACCATACTGCGCATACTGCTGCTGGTAGTAGGCAGCATACGCTGGGTCATGATACCCTGGCGCCGCATAGCCACTGGCGGTGTACCCAGTCTGTTCGTACCCAGCCTGATACGCTGCAGCATCAGGCTGCCCTGCTGCTGTGCCGGTGTTTGCAGCTGTCGCTGGCGGCTGTCCAGGCGGTGGTGCAGGCGGCGGCACGCCTGCTGCGGATGCTGACGGCGGGGGTGCTGGTGGCGCTGGCCCTGAGGGCAGAGGTGGCGCTGCTGGGGCTGCTGCTGGTGGAGCTGACCCCCCTGGTGGAGGGGGTGGCGGGGATTCGGTGCCTGGCAGGGGTGGATTTGTCTCACCTGAGGGGCCTTGATCGGATGGCAACGGTGGGTTCGCGGTCGGCTGCGCCTGCTGCTGCTGATACGCGTTGAAGTCGTAGCCAGCGTAGCCCGAAGGGAAGGCGCCTGCGTTGCCCCAATACTGTGCATGCGCTCCGTAGTAAGCGTCGTAGCCTGGCTGGCCAGCGGCCGCGGCCCAGTAGCCAGGCGCTGCAGCCATCAGGCCTGTGCGTGCGCCATGCACATGCACGGAAGGAGTGGGCAATGGTCAGCACACCGTCACGCATGCGCGGGTGCCAAGCAAAAGCTCTTGCTCTTATGTTGCAGCATGTGCAGTTGCTGCGACTCACCAAGCCCGGCTTTCCGTCAGATACCCTGCGAGCGCACGTCGGCCAGCGGCCGTGGGTTCAACTGCACGTGCAGCCTGGACGTGCTCCTGTCGCTTGAGGCTGCGCAAGGTTCCTGCAGCACTGCGACCTGCCGTGCGGGCGAGAGGAGAACACTTAGGTGAAGGCCCGTGATGAATTGGTGAATCAAAACCTCGATACAATGCAAATGGGGAATGCACAGATGTGCCATGCGGTGGGTTTCCCTTGAGGCAGTGTGAACAAGCGTGGGGCCTTCACTCAAAAATTCGTCCTCCTGAGAGCTTCCTCAAGCAGCGCGCACCAACGTTGATGGGGCCTTCATGATGCACGGTCGAAAGTGTGCTCTGTGCCAGCAGGGGCAACAGGCATGCGACAGCCTGGGGCCCTTGCTGGGGCCCGTGTCAGGGTGCTATGTGCACCGCCAGTGTGCCATCTGGAGCCCAGAGGTTGGTGCCAGCCTGCTTCACTTGACACACAGAGACTTATAAGGCCAGGAGCAGCTTTGACGTGTGATTTGCGTCACAGGTGTACGAAACGGAGGACGACACGCTGCTGCACGTCATGGCAGCCATCAGGCGTGGGCGCCAGATCAAGTGAGGCTCATTCCTTGATCATTGGGCAATGAACCACCTGCCAGCATGCCGGAATCAATACCCAAGCTCACGCTGGGGGTGCTCTCCGCCAGGTGCGCCCACTGTGGCCTTCGTGGTGCCACGCTGGGCTGTCGCTTGGAGTCGTGTCAACTGTCGTACCACCTGCCATGCGCCAAGGATGCCAAGTGCAGGTTGGTCAAGCAGCAGGCAGGCAGGACGTTGGGCATGTGCTGAGGTGTACCTGCCCCCTGATCCCTCTTGCGGTGGCTGCTTACTGTGACGCAGCTTTCACAGCAACTACGTCATCGCGTGCCCAGACCACACACACTTGTACAGGTGAGGAGAGGGGTTGGGTTCAACAGCTCAAAGCAACGTTGATGCCATCACCCAAAGTCCTGCTACCACTTGTCGTCCCCTGGCGCAGGGCAGCGCCCTCAGCAGCCTGGCAACTAGCACATGGCATGCCCTCGATTTCTCCCAAGGTGAGGTTGTGATTCCGAGGGGCATGGTGGACAATCATGTTTGTGGCTAGGGGCACCCTCAGGCAAAGTGCGACGCGTTGCCACAACGCTGTGCAGCCTGGGCATGTATATGGTTTGCCTGCTGTGAAGCATATGTTGTGTTGCGGGGTTGCACATGACCTGTGTAGAGGGCGGCGCGACCCGGCAGCCGGCGGCTAAGTGGCACAAAGCGTGGTTTGAGCGGCCACGACTTGGAAGCTGCCACCGCTCACTTCCAGGAGGCACACCAGGCCCTGGCCTTGCTGCAACATCAACATCAGCACGAGTGTGCAACGGCTGCTGTCGCTGCCGCTTGGGACGGCCCTGCTGGCCCTGGTCATGGCCCGAGTGGCCTGACGACTGCCCTGAAGGACGAAGACGAGGCCGAGTTTGCTGCCAAGGAGGCGCGCCGCCTGGCCAAGGACACAGCGCGCCTGCAGCCCATTGTGCTGAGGGGCAGACAGGACAGGGACGCTGCAGCAGGTAGGTTGAGCGTTCGCCATAGATTGGCAGGTGGGGCGAGCGTTGCAGCTGTGCACTGGCAGATGGCGAGAGCCTGCTGCTGTGCCCCGGCCACTGGCTGTCTCTTGCCCAGCACTTGACGTACACAGTCGTTGTGATTGTCCCAATGGCACTCTTGACTGCCCTTGTTGCAGGAGGCCCCTCGTCATCACAGGCCCCTGGCACAGGAGCAAGCTGGGGGGCCGAGGCGCCCGGGTTTGAGAGCGTTGGAGGGCTGAGGGAAGCGGTGCGGTCGCTGCGTGAGATGGTGCTGCTGCCGCTGCTGTACCCTGACCTGTTGGCAAGGCTTGGCAGCACGCCAGGGTAAGGGCATTTGTTGCAAACACCAGGCTAAGAGTGTTGTTCAGTGTAGGCACTCAGTTGTTGTATTGTTTGCAATTACAAGGACCACTACGCTTGCAGGCAGGGGTTCCCTGGGGGCACCACCAGAGGTGACTTGAAGGCGAAGCCCTGAATAGGCTGCAGTAGCCATAGCCCTGTGCTGCTCAGGGTTGTGAGACCTCTGCCGCTGCTCCCTTTCCTTGTTTGCTGCAGGGGTATCCTGCTGTATGGGCCCCCCGGGACCGGGAAGACGCTGCTAGCACGGGCAGTAGCGGGCGAGTGCGCTCGCATCTCGCCTCGGCCCGTCACCCTGTTTGCGCGCAAGGGGGCGGACTGCCTAGGCAAGTACGCCGGTGATGCAGAGCGCACGCTGCGCCTCATCTTTGAGGAGGTGAGCCATCGCCCACGTTGCCGCAAATATCAAGCCGCATTTGCTCACCGTGTGCTGACTCAGCCGCTGCCCTGGTTGATTGGTGATCGGCGCTGCCTGATTGTGCCTGCAGGCCCGCCGCCGCGCCCCCTCCATTGTCTTCTTAGACGAGCTGGATGCGCTGGTGCCCTCCCGCAATGTGCGCGCGGGCACAGGTGACCAGATCTACGCCTCAATTGTGTCGACGCTGCTTTCACTGATGGATGGCGTCACAGCCAGGGGACAGGTAGTGGTCATCGGAGCGACCAACAGGTTAGTCAGCCAGCTAGGCCGATAGGTAGGTTGACGGGCACTTATACAGTTGATAGAGCGCCATGAGGTCACACCACGAATGAAGCAGCTTTCGAACATTGCGCGCTCAAACATTGCTCATGCCCTCAGTGTTATGAAGTGCAGACTGTAGAGCTTGGTGTGTGGCACATGGTTTCACAGTTCATGGGTTTCATCCATTACAAGCCTTATGAAGCAGCTTATTAAGTGAAGCTGTTTGCTTATGCATCCCCCACATCACTCTCTCTCTCCTCTGTCTGCATACTGTGCTCAGGCCTGACAGTGTGGACGCAGCGCTGCGCCGCCCAGGTCGCTTCGACCGTGAGCTGTGTGTGGACCTGCCTGGCCCTCAGGACAGAGCGGCCATCCTACAGGTGATCACTTAGTCACACAGGTTTCAATCGCTTCTACAGCTTAAGGGGGTCCTGCTGGTGATAGCAGGCTCAGTGCAGCGCAGTGGCAGCGCAGTGGCATCTGCTTTACTTGGCAGCAGTTGCTGCCTAGTAGTGTGATGCGAGTCAAGCAGCCCCGGCCGAAACAAGCCTTTATCCGTTGCACTGGGGGCCGCCACATGCACCAGAACGCGTGCATCACAAGTATCCAGCTTGGCTTGCAGGTTCTTAGCAAGTGTTCAGTTTGGGTTTGTGTGCGGTGCCTGAGTGCAGGTGCACACCCGACACTGGCCTCAGCCGCCGCGTCCTTCGCTGCTGAGGCGCGTTGCTGACGCCACCCCGGGGTACGCTGGTGCTGACCTGGCTGCACTGGCAACCTCGGCTGTGCTGTGCTGCATCAGGCGACAGCGGCCGGCGGCCCTCAGTGGTCTGGAGGAGGTGCTTGAGACTGTGGCGATCGGGGCAGGGGACCGGGGCGCTGGTGCTGGGGTTGGGCAGCAGGGGGACATGCGGCGCATTCCCTTGCAGCCTAATGTCTCGCCGCCACAGGCAGAGGACTGGCAGGGGGCACCGGCAAGCCCACATGTGCCAACGGGCGTTGCATGCGCTGATCCAGAGGCAGCGGGTGCGCAAGAGCAGCTGGCAAAGGATGACTCAGAGGCAGGCCCTGTGGCCATGGTCACCTCCCCATTGCCACCACCCGCGCAGCCTGCTGTCCAGCTGTCAAGAAGGCCTGCCGGCTTTGCTGCTGCGCTGAGTGGCTTTGTTGCAAGCTTGGCTGAGGGCGCTGGAGGCGGTAAGAGCGCTGCGCCACCTGCTGCTCCAGCCACTGCCACGCTGCCAGACCCGCCAGGCGCCTCACCTTGGTCCGCCTCACCAGCAGCGCCGTCGTCGGCCAAGCGGCATCGCACCTTGTCCCCGGGATCAGATGCAGCGCATAAGGCTTCTGCAACGGCAGCTCAGGGCGACACAGCTGCGGCCGCTCCGCACACCCCAGCAGGCCCTTCCGCCCCTGATGCCTGGATCCAGCATCAGCCTGTGACTCTGGCGCCCAGGTCAGCTGGTTGGCTGGAGGGGCTGCGGGTGCAGGCCAGTGACTGGCGGCAGGCTCTGGTCCTGGCACCGCCCCCCGCATCCCAGCGTGAGCCCGCCACGATGATCGCTGGTTCGCAAGGTGGCAGCCATGCTGAGGCGCATGCTGCAGCCGTTTCTCTTCCCATGGTGCTGCAGGTAAGACCGGGCCTGCCATCAATTGACTTGGCGTACAATGCACTGATGGCAGCACACCAACATGACAGCTGACTCAGTTGTCAATTGTTTATCAGCTTGCGGCCACGCTGCTCCGTCTGCAGGTGTTGGGACAGGTCCAAGCTGCGGGACTGCCTAGTGCCTGCTTGCCCCCTCGCCTGACGGTAGTGCTGCAAGGCCTCGCTGCACCTGCAGCGACCAGCCGCTTCCCAGGGCCACCACACACACCACATGCTGCACTGCTCAGCCATGCACACTCCTTTCCAGGAGCAGGCAGCCCCGTGTGGTCCAAGACTTCAGGTGCAAGGGCAGGTACAAGGGGCTGGACCCCAGACCGTCCCAGGGCTGCCAGCAGGGCGTCGGGCATTCTGCAAGCGCTGAGCGACTGCGGCAGCACAGCGGGGCTGATGGCCATGCTTGAAACCCTAGATCAGCTGCTGCAGGAGCAGGGGCTGGTGCAGCGGCCTCTGCCCCCAGCTGCAATTGCAGCGGCTGCAGGCCACACAAGGCGGCTTGCAAGCCACAGCGTCGACCACACAGGGTTGAGCAGCACAGCAGAGAGGCTGACTGGCCAGGCAGGGGGCGCGGGGCAGGCAGGGGGCACCAGTGTTCCATATGTCACAGTGGACGGTGATTCCTTGGACGATGAAGAGGATCAGGCGGCACTGGGATGTGCTGTGCCTGGCGGCGTTTGTGCCCCTTGCAAGCTGCTCGTCGTGGATGAGGATGAAAGTGGGGTTGCAGAGACGGCATTGGCGCTGACGCTGGGCTTGCTAGAGGGTGCACAGGTAAGGAGCAAGTGCAGGCGGGGGAGTCTGTAACAAAGTCAGGAAAATTATTCAACCCCTCAGAGCCCTTCCAACTCACTGGCCACAAAATGTTTTTGAGAGGGCGGCAACACTTCTTTCCTGCCTGTTGCTTGTACACCCTGGACCTGCAGGAGCACAACGTCACCCTGCCAGCCCTCATAGTCCATGGCTCTGGCGACCCTTTGGAGGGCTGTGTGCGGCTGGTTGCAGCAGCTGCAGCCTCTGCAGGACGCGCACAGGGCAGGCTGCTGGTGCTGCATCTGCCACGCATCGAGGTGTGCCTTGGGGGTTGGGAGGCCAGGTAGCTGGTTGTCCTAAGTGTCAGCTAAAGCCAGGTAGCTGGGTGTCCTGAGTGTCAGCAGAGGCCAGGTAGCTGGTTGT
>JAWZTI010001756.1:0-11552 GCA_039880955.1 Chlamydomonas urium | reverse complement strand
TGAGTATGAGCCATTGCCCAGTGAGTATGAGCCATTTGCATTTATCAGGGCAAGCGCTGCTTGTCTGTTTCTGCTCAAAACAAAGCTTTGCCAGCTGTGCATGCGCAGCTGCGACTGCTGAAGCTCACCGCCACAAAGAACGGACCGCACCACATCTGTCAGCAGTTACAGGGAAGCATGGGCAGCGGTGAGCCATTTGGAGGACACGCTCAACACTGCAACTCAACAGGAATCAACACACCGTGAGAGCTCGCTTCACAGTTACTTTGCCCAGGCAACTGCGCCCTCCGTGTATCCATGCTCCGCCAGCCGTGGGATGCAGGTGCCCTGCAGAGGCTCTAAGGCCTTGTAGGTGGCAACCTCGTTTAGCAGGTGGCGCACAATGTCCTTGGAGTTGTAGCAATCGCCAAACTTGAAAGCCACATGGTGCCCATGCAGCCTGCCGCAGGGTCAGGGAAGGACAGGATGGACAAGGGATGCAGCAAGGAAGTCGGTGGCAGTGGTGCCAAAGCGCAAGGCAAGCGGCTTGCAGGCAGCGCTGTCCTGCCCCCACATCCTGCTCGCAGGAGGTGATGTAGACATGCTGAGCTGAGCTGTGTGGGTAGGTTTTACGCCCCATACCAGACACAACAGCCGTCACAGCACTCAGCACTTGAATATGGGTTGCGCACTTGCAGGCCGCGACCATGTTGTCCTGTACAACATTTACTGATCTACTCACCAAGCGGCACTGACTGGCCCTGATTCACCACACCCAATGGGATCCATGTGTTGGAACTCCTCAACAGGGACGATGTTGTGGCTGGTCAACGCTTCAGCAGCAGCATGCTGCTTGGTCTCGCCTGCTGCCTTGGAATGCGACCTTGTAACAGGACCCTGCTGGCCGCCGTCGCCCTGCTGGCTGCCGCACAGGAAGTCCTGCTGGCTGGGGCCCTTCTGGCCGCCGTCGTCCTTCTGGCTGCTGCACAGGAAGCCCTGCTGGCTGCCGACGCCCTGCTGGCTGCCGACGCCCTGCTGATTGCCGACGCCCTGCTGGCTGCCAACGCCCTGCTGGCTGCCGATGCCCTGCTGGCTGCCGACGCCCTGCTGGCTGCCGACGCCCTGCTGGCTGCTGCCCTGCTTGCTGTTGCCACCCTCACTGAGGAAAATTCTGTCGAAGTCGCATTGGGCCCACTGAACCGCGTCTGTCTGCAGCGGCCTGCCCCGCAGGCGCAGCAGCAGGTAAAGCATCTGCCGCACCAAGAGCGCCTCCGCATTGCAGCGGACCGCGTGTGACGCACATGGCTTCGCTGGCCTGGTCGGCGCGGAAGAACCACACACGATCCGGTGTTCCAAAAAAGCCGGCATCTGGGTCCTGAGATAGGGACGGTGGCAAGAGAGACAGTATGCAGCAACAAAGACAGAAGCAGCTCAGCAACAGCGCCGCGACAGCTGCAACAACAGAAGTCTGTTGCCGCAAGCCAATGCCGGCCACAGTACCTTGCATGCTCTCCTGCAAGCGACAATCCCAACCTCTTCTCTACTCTTGAAGCGCTTGCCTCGCACTCGCCAGCTACAACCATGCCGATGCTCTTGCCCTTCGCCACCTGGTCCGCACTGAAGTCTGGCTTTCCACCTCCCCGGGTGCAGGTCCCGGGCAGGGTGTGCTCCAGAAGATGGCCCTTGGCGCGCAAAACGGTGTTGACAGGGTTCAGAGCATGCTCCTTGAAGAGTATGTGGCAGCCCTCCTCTATCACACAGCTGAAAAGCGACTCTGCATTTAGTTTGTAGGGTTAAGGGCAACACATAGTCACGTATCAAGCATCCACTTCCAGGCGCAAACATGCGACCAGACACAGCAACTGGCTGATGCAGTGCACCTCAACAGGGTAGTGTCCGGGCCGCACGTTAATGCGGTGGAGGTGTTGCAGCTCTCGCTGCAGCTGGTCACTGGAGACCGTCCACCTGTAGATGGTCTTGGGCGGGCGGGCGCCACATGTCAGTGCGCTGCTCTGGCTGTCGCCTGCAAACTTGATACGACTGTAGCCCTGTGCCAGAAGCGCATACGCGCTGATTTTGGCTGCGGGTCGGCACACGGTGCAGAGGCAAGTCCGTCACCGGTTATGGCCATAATATCTGCAGCTGCCATTTCCCTGCCATTGCACTGCTCGACCACGTGGTGCACTGCAGTGCCAGACTGCCGTCAGCTGGCGCTGCCAGTTACCCTGGAAACCTCCCATGGCCCACCACCTGGCGCCCAACATGCCACCCTGAGCATCTACCCCGACATTTGGATGTCATGCCATGTCACTTGCGTGGCCATCATCACATGCACAGGGCCAGTGGATGGACGGGATTGCCCGACTGGCCAGCTTGGTTGTAAGCTTGGTGCTGTACCCAGGCCTCCTGCCTCCTTGCAGCACTCACCAGGCAGTCTCCACTCCTGGAAAATGTGCCTTTGCAGCTTTGCAAGTGCACAGACCAGAGGATGAGCACCACCAGGAGCAGCGCGCCAGCATGCAGGCTGCGCAGCTGACCAAGCGCTTCCCAGCTTTCGTCCAGCTGCATCACGCGGTCCCTGACGGCCCGCGACACTGCTTCTGCCATCGACCTGTACCACGATGTCGCACGCATGGAAAGCAGTTCGTAAGGAGAGCGCAGCTCGCAGCGCCTGCACACCGACACCTACCTGGCTACGCCAAGCCTTCACCACTCCTGCAGGTGCCTGTTCGCACAGCCCGGGATGCACAAGCATTGCATGCTCTAAGCATGCATGTAACCCCACACACATGCACATGGTACGTATGAAATGCAACCCTAGTTGAAGTTGGACGGGGATGGCAGACCTCCCCTCGCCACTGATCTTCTACCCTCACACCTCACCTTATTAGCGCAGTGAGGCTCATTCATCAAGGGTAACAAGTTGGAAGGAGTGCGCAGAGCCCCTCACCACGCGCGCCAGGCGCGGAAGAACAAAACAGATGAGAAACAGACAGGATGGCAAACAGGACGGAAAGTCAGACGCCAAGGGTAGAGACCAAGGGTTGAGGGTCCGGATAAAGAAACTGAAGGAAAAGAGTCATGCCTGTGACAGGCGCAACGGTAAGAAATGGGCGGACAGCCAATGGGAGCCAAGTCGAGCTCATGGGAGCGCGCAAGTCAGAGGAGTGCATCATGTTGCAAAAATGCACGTACGGAAGGGGAGGGACGAGTGGCAGCTGCAGCAAGGCGACCATGTGCAGCTGTGATGAATGAAGCCCAGCAGCACTTCCCCCTGAAGGACCTGCCCAGGGTCACGGAGCGTGAAGGACACCCGATTTGCGTGCTGCCCATGTTTCAGGTGCTGCGCACTTTGCTGCCCTGATGAACGCGATCCATCCGCGGAGCCAACCAGGGCGCCGAGGCCTTGCGCTGCCCTGGCGCTGCTGTCTGGCCCTGAGAGGGTCCCTGGTGCTGGGTGTGCTGGGATTGGGGCTGCAAAGGGTGCTGCCGCTGCTGCTGCTGACTCAGCGTGCGCTGCTGACTCAGCACGTGCTGCGTCTCCCCTAAGCTCCCCCCTGAGCTCCCGGTAGCAGCACCTCCAGCAGACCCTGGCCGCTGCCCATCCTGCACCTGAGGCCCAGAGCTGCATGGTTGGTACGTCGGTGCACCCCAGCCCTGCGATGCTGGGAGCCTGCTCTGCTGCAGCGTGGGCGCGCCGCCCAAAGAGGGGCCCGGCATGTGTGGCATGGTGCTGCTGCGGGGCGGGGCAGGCAGCGGCAGTGGAGCCTGCCAGGGCAGCCCCAGCTCCCGCAGCAGCCGCTGGGACAGCAGGTGGTGCTCGGTGTCGGGGTCCTCCGCAAAGGAGGCGTACATGGCAGAGTCGGGGCCGATGACCATGAGGCAGTTGCAGGACGCCTCCACGACAGTGACGGCGACCAGGGCATCGTCCTGGGTGACCTCATGGCGTGCCATCAGGCGAGCGTGGGCCTAGGAGCAGCACAAGGTGTTTGTGTGTGTATGTGTGTGAGCAGAGCGCCAGGGAAGGGCAAGGGGGTGACACGAAGTCAGCGTCTTGCGGCCAAGAGCAGGTGGAGCACGTGCAGGGTCGGCCTTTGCTGCACACAGTCTGTGGGAGCGAACTCAAGTCACAAGCAACTGCTAGCTATGTTGGGAGGGCGCTTGCAAGGCAGTTGTTCAATGATAGCGCACCTGAGACAGCCGCACAAGGCTCTCCAGCATGCGCACCGTTGTCCTGGATGCGCTGCGGTCATCGCTCCTGGCGCATCGAGGTGCACATCGCAGGTCAGCACATCCAATCGCCCATTGAAACCACAATGCAGACGCTGCACACAGCCTTCGTTGCAACGAACAGCTATCATGCAGCAGCAGTCAGTCCTTGCGGCTTGATGCTGCTTTGTGTACGCCCTGCGCACCCTCTCAGAGCGTGGTAGTATGCCAGGATCACGGCTTCTGCCTCCGGGGACATGACTGGGTTGAACTGCGACTTGACCCAAAGCACGTACTGCTGCAGCACCTCAATGGTCCAACCTTGCCCCCCAGACATGGAGGTGGTGCTCTTAGATGCAGGCGCAGATGCAGGGCGGCCACTAGGGTTTGTTGCTTGGTAGCCCTGTTGGGAACCATCAGTCAGGCAAGTCAGTGTTTTGGAAGGTGGGCCGTGATGGGTGCTCAACAATCAAACCACAAAGAAACCTAAGCAGGCGACCATGACTACGCAGCCCTCTGCCTTGTTGAACCTTTGCTGTACGAATTTGTCCCTACCCGATGTCCCGCCCCCGCACCCCCTACCCGGCTCTGGTGGCCCTGCAGCACATGGTGCGCCACAGCGCGGTCCCACTCCTTGTTGCGAGCGTCCGTCATCACCAGCAGCACATCGAAGCGGCTCAGCAGAGGGCCCGCAATGGATGTCGCCTCTGACAGGGGTCTCAGGGGGGTCCAGCGGGGTTTGGGGTTGGTCGCGGCAATGATGGTGGTGCGTGTGGACAGGGTGGTCACCATGCCAGCCTGTGCAGGGCAGGCAGCAGCGATTGTCTCAGCCAGTTCACGCCCAAGAGTGATAGCTGTGTAGAAGCAGCTGGGTGGGGCGTGTACTGGACATCATCCTTCATGAACCATGCAGCCTGCTGCAGATCCAGGGTCGTGTGGTCTGCACCCATTCCCTGCCTATGAGGTGTGAAGCAGCGGTGCATAGCCATTCTGCATCGTGCCGCCTCAGCATTCTGCCTGGCCCATCCTCATCCCAGCCCCCAGTTCCGTCCACCCGGTCACCTTGGCCACGTGCAGCGTCTGCTGCTCCATCGCCTCATGCAGCATGGCCTTGTCGCCGTCCTTGATCCCGTCAAACTCGTCGATGCAGCACACGCCGCCGTCTGCCAGCACCAGTGCCCCTGCCTCCAGCACCCATGCGGCGCCGTCCTTGACGGCCGTCACGGTGATGCCGGCGGCGCTGCTGCCGCGCCCTGTCGTCACCACCGAGCGGTGGCTCACGCGTGCAGCGAACTTCATGATCTGCGACTTGCCTGGGAGGGGGCGTACACGATCGGGGGCGGGGCAGTACAGCATTGGGGCAAAGCAGTGCCGCGTTAGGGCGGAGCTGTGCCGCGTTAGGGCAGAGCAGTGCAGCGTTAGGGCGGAGCAGTGCGGCGTTGGTGATGATGGAGGGAGCAGCCCAGTGGTGAGGATGGGGCATGGCCTTGCAGGACGCCTGCTGCAAACAAGCAAAAGAAACAAGACCCCACCCTTCCCCACCATACCCCACAGATTGTTGCATTGGCCAGGCAGAATGCTTTGTAAGGTGCCAAGCCTGCTGGCTACCGAGTGAGTTGATTGCTTACCAATGCCTGGGTCTCCGATCAGCAGCATGTGCACATCCCCTCGTATGCTGGTGCCGCCTTCCGTGCGCCTGACCCCCCCTGCCAGCGTCAGCATCGTTGCCAGCTTCACCAGGAACATGCCGTGAAGCTGCGGGCAGATCGCCGCCAGAATCTTGTTTCTGGCGCGTAGGGGCGCGTCCTGTTGCTCCGACCAGAACCCCTCAAACATGGCGGCCAGCTCAGGCGTGACCTCCCCCGCCGCCGCTGCGCCCCCAGTGCCGTTCTTGGTGGTGACGGCAGTGTTGTGTGCGGCCAGCAGGAGCTCGGCGCTGCAGCGATGACCTGGCTTGTTGACGCCTTCCCAACGCGGCACCACCACGCCAGTCACCTGCACATCATCTGCGCAGTGCCAGCGGGACAAGGGCAGGCCCCATGAGCAAGGGATGGTACACATTGTGGCTTGCCTGGCAAAGCATTTGGTTGCAATTCGTTGATTTCAGCACTCGGCCCTGGTCATTGTGAGGCACAAGGAAGCAATCACTTTCTAATTGCTCACCTCCAGGCTTGATGGAGTCGGCGAGCTCGTGCAGCAGCAGGACCGACAGTGTGGAGGGTGTGGACCCCATGTCCAGGCACTGCATCTTCTCCTGTACCTTGACTTCCTGGTAGCTGGTGAAACGCTGCTCCTCGGGGTCGCTCATCTGCCAGGGCAGGTTGGCAGGACAGGGTGAGGTTGCAAGAGGGAGAAAGAGAGCAGTAGGAAGAACAAGGGCAGATGGACGGGGTTTGCAATTCACAGCATGGGCTGAGGGCACACCCCGACTTTTTGCGTGTGGGCAAGGGTAGGCTGCAGCTGCAATGCAAGCAAGGAGCCACTGCTGTCTGCTCAACCATGCAGGGGCAAGTGACTGGCATGAAGTCAGCTTACGAGTTTGAAGTTGTTGCCGCTGCATGGGCGGTCGGGCCTGGTGCAGCTCTCGGGCAGTGTGACCCCACCGCCCTGCTCCAGGCTGCAGGGCAGGGAGGTGCGATGATGGCAGCGGCTGCACTCGAAGCACTGCACGTGCACATCAGGCAGAGGGTGGTTTGCGTGAAACCGAAGCAGCCGGCGGGAGCTGGGCGCTGGCTGCCGTGCAGCCGCAGGACACTGTGTTGTTGTGTTACCTTCTTGTACTCAAACATTTTGACGGCTCCCACACGCACGGCAGTGCCTGATACTGTGATGAGCTTGCCGATGTGGGCGGCACACACGTCTCTGATGGTTGGGTGGCACATGCTGAGCTGGCCTGCGGGCCAGAGCTCAGAGGGCAGGCTGTGGATGCGCACGTGCGCATGCTCCTTGACCTGCACTTGGGCACCGCCGTTGCGTTGTGAAGCCGCCTCAGCTTCGCAGCACTGGACGTTGTTCAGCGCCTGGTCAAGCACCTCCAGCGTCAGCATGGGAGCGACGAGCACGGCCTTCGCCAGCTCCAGCTGCGCGTCCGCCAGGTGCAGGAAGTTGATGGGCAGCGCGTGGTGTGCATCCAGCTCTGGTGACAGCAGCAGATGGTCCAGTACCTGAAGCCGAAGAATATCAATCATCCTGTGAGCTCTGATGCTCAACTCTCCAGGCCTAGGCCGCTGGTCGGTGTGCCTTACCCTGGTGCAGTTCCTGCGCAGGTAGCCCTCCGCCAGCACCTGGAGCCGTTCCATCTTCGTGCTGAGATGTGAGCAGCTCCCAGGGCCGCTTGAACGGCGCAGCTGCGCGCAAACGTTGCGTCTGTCATGTGTTCAGTTGAATAACCGAGTTCCCCACACACTGACGGTGGCACAGCTTGCATGCATGGGCTGGTTGTGTAACGCAACGCCTGCGCTGGCCTGTCGCAGCTCAGCTTGGTCACCTCGTATCCCATCGCAGACAGCGTGGCTTAGCTTTGCACGCGCATACCGGCAAGGCCGGGCGCGCCAGGAGCGATGGCGGACGTGAAAATCGACATCGACACGTTCTGCAGGAGGCTCAAGAAGCTGCATGAGCACTGGCAGGTGCGCGTGCGTGGCGGCGTGCTGCAGGCTGACGATCGATGCAGCGTCAGGTTTGAAACGGGGCATTCAGCTGCTGCGCTCACCGCGCCGTCCCATGCGCGCCACAGGCCAATCAAGCAACGCTCTGGTCCAATGCAAACGCGCTGGCCATTGTGGTTGGCGCGTCCAGCGACGATCTGCGCTACCTGAAGTCCATTTCGCTGCAGCTCTGGCTCTTTGGCTACGAGTTGCCCGGTGCGACGGGGCCAGCGGGAGGTAGCAACGCACGCAGCTCACCGCATGCTTAGCATCCTGAACCCTGCATGCCCGTGATGCCATGCGCCTTGTGCAGACACGGTGCTGGTGCTGACCAAGACCGACCTGCGCATCCTCACCAGTGCCAAGAAGGGTGTGTTGATGGGGGCCTTGGCGGGTGGCTGCAGCAGGGACACATGGCATGCTGCCGGCCAGCTCCATGCAGAAGGGAGGGATTGGAAACCCCATCATGCGCTTGGTGCTGCACACTGCCACTCTCCTTGCAGCGACACTGCTGCAGCCCCTGGCTGACCGCTGCCAGTCGGATGTGGGCCTGAAGCTGGAGCTGCTGATTAAGCCCAAGCAGGAGGATGGAGCAGCCCAGATGCAGCAGCTGGTGGACACCATCAAGGCAGCAGAGCCGGTGCCAGTCGTGGGCCACCTGCCCAAGGACAAGCATGAGGGCAAGGTAGGCGCTGGTAATGGGGATGGTTAGGCTAAAGCAGGTTGGTGGCTGGGCTTTGCATGAAGATTAGCGGCTGCGGGGCACAGGCTAAGTGCTGGGGGCTGTCGCTTGAACTCAAGGATGTGCCAGCATGCACGCTGGGTGCTGGGTGTAGAATATCTGACCTGGGCTTCAGGCCATATCTCGCTTGTGCCTTGGCACAGCACTCAGCGTCACACCCACTTGGCAGCTTGGCTGACACCTTGTCTTCTGTCTTTCTGGGTCCCACTGCAGGTTGCGGAGCTGTTTGCGACTGTGTTTGCCCCTCCGGAGCTCAACATGGTGGATGCGTCAGGCGGCCTGGCTGACCTGCTGTCTTGCAAGGACGCTGCAGAGGTGCTGAACGTCAAGAAGGCAGCCATGCTTGCATCCAAGGTGTGAGGAAGGGAGGTGGCGAGGAGTGGCATGTGCCATGCGCTGCTGCGCTGAGGCCCATAGGTCCTAGCTTGGAGGGCGGCCAATTGTGCACTGGCCACGGGCTTACTCCTGCTGCTGCAGCGTGAGTGCATGGTCGTGCACTGGCTACTGGTATCCATTACACACTCCCAAGCACTTCACACACAACACCTGGTCTACAATGCAGGTGATGAAGGAGTACGTGGTGCCTCAGATTGAGGGCATCGTGGATGACAACAAGAGGGTCAAGCACTCTAAGCTCAGCACAACAACAGAGGAGGTCATCACTGACCCCTCCAAGGTCAACGTGAAGCTGCGCAAGGAGAACGTGGACATTGCCTACCCACCCATCTTCCAGAGCGGCGGCAAGTGAGTGTGGCACACCAGGCATGAGGCAGGTTGGTGTAGAATCAGTGGTGTTGACGCCAGGGCGTGCCAATGCCGTGCAACTCAGCGCGCCAGCTGAGGTGCCGCAAGAGGCTGAGGGGGGAAACAGTGGTCATGCCGACTGTTTGCCCCCATGCGAGGACCTTTTTGGCGGGCCATTTGTGATGGGAGATCTGCAGGGCATGACTGCACCTCTGTGTTGTGCATCGCCCTTCTTTCCCTGACCAGAGTGCCTCGCTTCTCACACTCCTCTTGCCAGGTATGACCTCAAGGTGTCTGTTGCAAGCGATGACAGCAACCTGCACGACGGCGTGATTGTGGTGTCCATCGGCACCCGCTACTCCTCCTACTGCGCCAACATCAGCCGCACCTACGTCATCAACCCCACCAAGAAGCAGGTCAGCAGCAGCGCTGCCCGGCAGAGGGTGGGGAGTGGAGGGGGCCTCAGTGCGTAGTAGTATTAAAGTTGGCGATGGTGCCAATATCAGCCGCACCCATGTCATCAACCCCACCAAGAAGCAGCGCTGGCGGGGGTGGCCGCTAGGGGTTCAGGAAGGGAAGGGGCCCTTGGCGTGTCTAGTATTGTAGTGGGGAAGGAGGTAGGCAGGCAGTGCAGATTGGCTCGTGGCTTTAGGCGAGAGCGGGAGCTTCAGGTGAGCTGTGTAGTTGGCACATGACAAACAGGGAGGGAAGGGTCTCAATGGGAAGGCCGTCCTGTGCATCTGTGCTAAAACTCTCTTACTGGTTGTCCCCGCTGGTGCTCTCGCTGCAACCCTTATTGCCCACAGGAGTCTGAGTACAAGGCGTTGCTGGCAGCGCACGAGGCGGTGATTGCGGCGCTGGTGGACGGCGCCACCATTGCAAGCGTCGTGGACAGGGTGGCCGACACGCTGCGAGCACAGGTGCGTGGAAGCGAGATGAAGGTGGTGCAACATGTGTTAATGCACTGGTTGATCGCCCTGGGCTGTTGCATGACATGCCTGCTTGCTGCTGCCGATCCCTCCATGCTGCAGGGCCAGGAGCACCTGGTTGAGCGCCTGTCCCGCTCTCTGGGCTTCGGCATGGGCCTGGAGTTCCGCGAGTCATCCAACATCCTGGCAGCAAAGAATGACGGCGTGGCAAGGGCAGGTGGGTGTGCAGGAGCGCAGGGAAGGGGCAGCAGTGCAATGCAAGGGCAGCAGAGCAGGGCAGGGCATGGGTGCAGGGCAGAGCGGCATGGTAGGGCATGCAGGACAGCGCACCCTGCATGCTTTTGCGCGGGCGCAGCCGCTGTATGCTCAACTGCTATTAGCATGCTGGGCATGATGCCAGAGATAGAAAAATAGAGATAGAAAAATAGAGATAGAAAAATAAGCTAAGCCCTGTGTGCGCCGACTGTTTTCGTTGCAGGCATGGTGTTCAACGTGTGCATCGGGGTGAACGGGCTTGAGAACCCCGATGCCAAGGACCCGAGGGGCAAGGTGTACGCATTCCAGATCGCAGACACTGTCGTTGTGGCTGAGAAGGGCAAGGACCCTGAGGTGAGGGGAATGGGTGCGGAAGGTGTGGAAGTGAGGGACACGGGCGAGGAAGGGGGCCAAGACGTTGGTGAAGGCCACTTGTAGGGAAGGGCAGGTGAGCCAGCTGCTGCCCTGCAGCTGGGGCAGTGTGTGCATCACACACCTCACATGATGCTACTTGATCACCTGATCATAACCAGCTCCTGCCAGCTGGTTATGCTCCTGCACCTTGTCCCCTTCATGGCTGCTTGTGCCACTGCTGGGACACGAAATATATTAGCAGCTGCCCCTGCAGCTGCTGCAGATTGCTTTACGCAGCCCACTGTGTTGCTTACTGTGGGCGTATGACCCTCCTACGCTGCCCTCTTCGTCACCCAGGCTGCCACCAGCGGCTGCCCACAAGATTGGGGCAAGGTGTCCCACACCGCCCACAAGGCACTGTATCAATGCCCACTGTCAAGCACTGACCCTTGTATGTCTTGTCCTCCTTCCTCTTCGTCACCCAGGTTGCCACCAGTGGCTGCCCTCGCGTGTGGGACAAGGTGTCCTACACGCTGAACGATGATGAGGCCGAGGACGGGCTGGGCGGTGATGTGAGGCTGGAGGAGCTGACCAATGGCGCCCTGCCCTCTCGCAAGACGCTGCGCAGCGATGACCCGACGTACAAGAGCGCGGAGCAAGTGCGGTGAGTGGGGAGGGGGTATGTGTTGGGAG
>JAWZTI010001755.1:0-11565 GCA_039880955.1 Chlamydomonas urium | reverse complement strand
CACCTGCGAGGCGTTGCACTGCACCTCCATCGTCTCCTTCATGCCCGGCGGGATGTCCATGTGGCGGCTCTCATGCAGTGCGCGCGCGTTGCATGACATCAGGATGTCTGCGAAGGGGCACAGGTGCGCATGCTGCAGCGCAATCCACTCGCGGGTGATGGTGGACATGTTGCTGAGCTTGAGCAGGTACCAGGTGCTGTTCTTCGTCATCAAGCCCGCGCGCATCAGCTTGATGCTGTGAGGGCATCGGGCACAAGAGTGAAGTAATGAGATGCAGCAGTATGACTAGTGAGCAATAGCAATAGCACTGCGTCATGGTCAAGGGATGTAACAACAAAGGTTAGAGTGGTATTGTGGCCGGCAAACAAGCGATTTGTGACTGGGCACTTGGCCCTTCCTCCTCATCCTTGCCCCCAACCCTCGGCCGCACTAACCCCACAGTCCCGGCGCACCGTTGCGTCCCCTTGACGTTGCCTGCCTGCGACTCTTCCGTACACTTGAACAGCAGGCCCTTCACTCTCACCCTCGCCACCAACCCTCGGCCTCACCAACCCCACAGTCCCGGCGCACCGTTGCGTCCCCTTGACGTTGCCTGCCTGCGACTCTTCCGTACACTTGAGCAGCAGGCCCGTCACCCGAACCCTCAGCCCCACGACCCCGACTCACCGTTGTATCCCCTCAACGTTGCTTGCCTGCGACTCGTCTGTAACCAGACACTTGAACAGCAGGCCCTTCACTCTCACCCTCGCCACCAACCCTCGGCCTCACCAACCCCACAGCCCCGGCGCACCGTTGCGTCCCCTTCACGTTGCCTGCCTGCGACTCGTCCGTGACCAAGCACTTGAGCAGCAGGCCCTGAGCTCCGCTGTGCGCCTCACAGAAGGCCATGAGGTGCAGCTGCACGTTGGGGTTGTCGCTCTGGAAGGGGTGAAGGTTGGGTGATAGGAGCGGCGCAAGGTTGCAAGCAGTGTAGTAAGCTTGCTGGTTGCATGCGCGTGCATATGCGCAGACGAGCGTGTTGATGCCCAGCTGCCGCCCTATGGACAAGCCTACCATATGACACTCCCCAGCACGACCAGAAATCCACCGTGCACCCCTCTCCTCCTCTCTGTCCAACACTTGCGTTTGGGCCGTCCTCGTGGAGCAGCACCAGGTCATTGCTGCTGAACAGTTCTGCACGCAAATCTTTGTGAAGTGCCGGATAACCCATTCACTCAGACTGACCAGAGGAACGACCGTAAAATCAACCTGCAGCCCTGCCCTAGGATAGGGTTCCGTTGTGTCACACTTTACCCCACACTTACATATGGGTCATCCTTGCTGAGCAGCACCAGGTCATTGTCGCTGTACAGCTCAGAGCACCCTGACTCAACCACCACCGTGCAGTACAGGAAGTCCTCGCGCTGCAGTTTGAGCACACAGCACGGTAGCGGCAGCAGCGCAGCGGCAGTTAGGACAGGGAGTGAGGTGGCAGCAGCAGCAGCAGAGAGCTTGCTCTAGCCTGTTCATGCTAATCTGCACAGAAGGTGTTACCTGCCGCGACTCTGCTGCTCCTGTGCACCTTCCTCGGGCTTCCCCCTCTGCCAGGCCTGCTGAAGCCCTGTAAGCCCTGCACCCTTGACTGGTTGTGCCCCGTGAACCCCCATCCCCCGGCCAAGCAGTGTGGTGCTGCATCAAGCTCTCATTCCGTAGCCATGGCCATCTGAAAACCTGACTGCAACCCCCGTATCAGCTTCCACATGGCATCTCTCAGTGAGGTATCCAGACCAAACGCACCAGTAACCTCTGGGCGCTGCTTAGGTCAGAACCAGTGGCATCTGGGTATCGTGCAGGTCAGGACCACTGGCATGTGCGCACGTTCCACTGACCAGTGGCAGTGGGGCAGTCTGTCACGCGCACTGTGCATCCTCCTTCAGCTGCCGCACCTGTTCACTGGTCGCCACGACCGCCTTGTGCGGCGTCAGCACCTCGCCCTCCTCCATGCCCCTCAGGATCTGAGCGCAGCACTCCTCCAGCACCAGCGGCTCAAACACGTCCTTGTACTCCTGATGAGGCGAAGCAGGGTTGTCGAGGATGTAACAATAAAAGCAGTCGGTCAGCGGGTGGGTAGGTGGGTGACCATCCGGTCGGTGGGTGAGTGACCACCATGTACCAGCACCTGCACCCTCGGCGATACCGCCAACGCTCTGTCATCTTGCCAACACATGAGATTGTTGTCAAGGAGCTAAGAACTACGGCGTGAGGATGCTGCCACAATGCATCGCGCCCTGGTTCCCGCTGCCAATGCACTGCTGGTGCGCAGCACCCTTGCGGCGATGCGTAAATACCCATGCACAGTGGCTGCATGAATGCCCGGCCTGACCTTCATGCTGCTGAAGCTGCTAGGCACAGCGCGCAGCTTGTCAAACACGCCGCCGCTCTCCTCCAGCTTCTCATTGACCTCCCAGTAGTCCCATGCAAGCATGATCCGATGCAGGCGCTGGGTGGCGCCCACGGCGTCCACCATGGTCACCCTGCGTGCTCAGAATGTCCACCCGTGCTGCGCTGAGCCGCCCGGCCGCCGCCGGGATTGCGCTGCTCGCTGCTCAAGGCGCCTTGCTGCTATGGAGGGTGCAGTCAGGGGCTTGTGTGCTGGCGAGCGCGCGATGGCGCGCTGTGCTGGCAGGGTTCTCCACACTCGGAGTAGCGCGCAACAACTGCATCAAGCCTGCCAGCCAGTTAGCCAGCCAGCCTTAAAAATGCGCTGTTGCACACGCAATGAGGCCCACCAAGCAAACAAACAGTCGTCACAAGCCTTATTATGGTCATCCCCAAAGAAAATAGAACATGCGAGCATTGTGCTTTATGCGTAGAATGTGCTGCGCTCTCAGCCAGGTACCTGCACAAAGCTGCATGGCAACGCCAAGCGCACCGCTGTGAACCAAGCGCAAGGCACATGAACCCAACCTAATGAGTCTCCCGTGCAAATTTAGCTGTCCCACACAAGACTAAATTTGATCCAAACCTGATCAACGCCATCGTTTGCAGGCAGCTTCTGCTTCATGGCCTCGTTTGCAATGACTCCCTCACTTCTTGAAGATGGTGAAGATGCCCGCATAGCTGGCCAGGTTGATGCCGTGGATCTTGGGCCCCATGTTGAGCAGCGCAACGTGGAAGCCTGCATTGGGCATCTTGTTCTGCACCGCCACAATGTGCTTCTGCGGCATGCCCATCGACACAAAGCCCAGCGTGAAGTCGAGGATGTCCGCCCGGCGCACGGCCTCAACCATCGCCACATGGTCTGGGATGGTGGTGGTGGTGTCCTCAAAAGGCGACATCTGCGAACAGGGAGAGTGCTGCAGGGTGTGGGTTCGGCAGGAGATGCATATGCTGAGCGTCGGCAAGCCCAGACGGTCAGTTGAAGGCAAGTCTTGGTGGCCGCAACCCGCTGAGGTGGGTTGTCAAAATTGACATGCCTCAGTTGCCAGCGCAGTATCGGCCGATTGCCAAGCCACAGGGCAACAGCGCTTGCTTCAGCCCTGCCATACCGCTGCCGCGTGCCCGTGACCTTCATCACTGCACGCCTGACCTTGTGGTGCCAGAAGATGATGTCCAGGATGATCTTCATCTCATCCTCCGTGAACCCCAACCCTGGCAGATCCGCCTTGGCGCGCTCCATGGAGGGCTCTAGGTACGCCATGTCGTTGTCGGACCACAGGGCGATGTCATGGTACGCAAGGGCGGCGCCCATGGTGCGGCGGCGCTGGGCAGTCGTGGCTTCGTCGGCGGGGCCCAGGAAGTGCATGGCAAAGGTCATGACCTGCAGGCAGTTGCATCACGGATAGGGGCTGGCTCGAGGGGTGGCTGAGCGGGTATCATATGGCTGTGGTTGGGCTGCAGGCACAAAGTTGGAACTGTGATGAGGAGGTTGTCAAGGTGCTCACCCATAGCACTGCTAAGCTGGCTGAAAACAGCCCGTACAGGGTAAGTTTGTTGCCCACGGACAGGGTGTGCGCACCCTGTGACAGTGGTTGGAGTAGCCCTGCGCGTCAGACCCCAGCTGTGCGACGAAACGGTCAACGTGGTCCTCAATCTCCTGCGTGGGTGAGCACCCGCGTGTATTTGAGCGCTAGTGAAGCATAGAAATCACAGCACCAACACTCTCTCTTGATCAAAGACTGCTTCGTATCGGCAACCAGGATTCGTGCATGATGCATGATTGCCATGACATGCCAAGGAATGCAGGCATGGCGCAGTTCATGTGCCAGGGGCGATGCTGGTGCGTACTGGGGCGCTGGCGATGATGTTGATCGGTCGCTCCAGTGCGGGATCCAGCTGCTTGTGCAGCTTCCACATGTAGCCACCAGCCACAGCGATGGACAGGAAGAACAGCGCCGTCGCGGCGCTTGTGAGCTTGCTCATGGCTGCTGCTGGAATGCTGGATACGTACGTCGTGTAATACACTTATGATAAACAAGCAGCCCACACTGTTGCAGTGCAGCTAGCCTGTTGCCAACATCGACATTGTGACTGGGGATGCTTGCCTGAACCTATGCGCTTTCGGACCTACCAGACGACATGCTGAAGCGTTGGTGGCGACGTCTCACGTCAGTGCAGCGCCGGACGTGTATGTGCGCCGACACGCGGCAGGCGATGATTTCGCGCTGCAGCGCTGACGCCTTACTTGCGCCGTGCGTGCGCAGGAGTATCAGCGACAAGCCATCTGCTGGGAGAGCTGAAATCTACAGCGGCGCTGGGCAGGCACCCGATCGCTCGTTCGCGTTGTCCAGCTTGAACGCGAACGTCCGAGCTTCCTGCACGGGGCCCGACGTGGGCGTGCGCTCTCTACTTCCCTGCGTGCCAGGTGCCATGCGCAACTGCCAGCGTCAGCAGACCCTATATGCACGAAACGGGCATGCATGCAACTTGCTCACCGCCTTTGCCTTGAATGCCCCCATCATCCCTCGTGTGCAGACCTTCAAGTTCAGTTTGACCATCAGACGGCATGGGCGTGCGGTCATTCGACATCATTATATGACCTCATCCCCTCAGCTTCAGGCGCGCGGGCAGGGGATCCCATCGCCGACTGCTACGCGCTGATTGCCTATGACCATCACACGGTGCTGGTGGTGGCGGATGGCGTCAACTGGGGGGAGCCAGCCAAGAGGGCAGCACGCAGCGCGGTCTTGGGGGCAGTAGCCCACCTCCATAAGCACCTGCCTGAGTTGGGGGCGCCAGGTGGGTGGTGGAGCGCTGGACAAAGTGCCCATGCAGCCATGCAGGCCCGACTCGTGCATCTGCATGGTGCATTCGCCGCTGCCTCAGACCTTGCATACAGGCTGCACACCGCGCTCTGATGCGTCCATGCAGCACGCACACCCACACTTGTTCACCTGCCAATGTACATGCAGGGCAGCCACAACCCAACAGCAACCACGTGTTCAGGCACTTGAAGGATGCGTTGGAACCTGCGCAGAAGCTGATTATTGCGCAGTTTGGCACGATGACTACGCTAGTGGTCACTGTGGTTGCGCGCCTGGCGGCACCCGTGAAGCGCAGCACGCTCAGACCGGCCTCCAGCCCCACAACAACTTCACCCTGCTACCACTGGGCTGCCATGACCATAACTGTTGGTGACAGCTCAGCGTTTGTGTACCGTCAGGAGGAGGATGTTGTGGAGGATCTTACAGCTGGCGTCCATGCAACAGCATATCGGTGTGTGGGTGGGCTGTTGTCAAGTAACGGTAATGCACCTAAACATAGACTCAAGGGTCGCTGTTGGTTGTAAGCCAATTCCACATTATATGACAGCATCTACCACAGGCAGTGCAGCAAGGAAGCGCTCACTGCAGGCTGACTGGAAGAGCGCACAGCTGCAGCTGGCAACGAAGCAGCCTGCCGAGGCTGCCCCTCCCATTTAACACAGCCTCCGACTGCTTGCCTGTCCCGCTTCTGCTCCTGTGCTGCTGTTGCTGACCGCAGGGATCCACGCTGGACGCCAGGAGCTCTTGGCTACGCTGCAGGCGAGGAGCCTGACCTCAGCAACCTGACGTGCTCCCTGACGTTGCTCAATAATGGTACGAGCTAGTGGCTCTGGCAGGGGCACTGAGTGCAGCCCAGGGACCCAACCCTGTATAGCTGTCTGCACGACTAGGGACCAGGTTGCTCCAGGTGCCAGCGAGTGCTAATTGGGTGCCACCGTTTCTTACGCCTTGCTGCTGCGCTGCGCCTGCTACAGGTGATTTGGTATTCCTGACCAGTGATGGAGTAGCAGACAATTTCGATCCATTCATGCTGAAAATGGCGCGCCAGGTGAGGTTTGGGGCAACACAGGGCTCTGCGCTGCACCCTGGCATCACCGCGGAGTTGGTGGGACGCCGCGAGAGCGCAACCGGCACGGCTGCATGCCTGCTGCTCAACCCTGTCGTGCGTCATTTGCGACACATGCCTCTGCCTAAGCACTCTCACGTTTACCCTTGCCACTCTGCATGTACAAGCAGGCCATTGACGCCCCTCAGTGGAGCGTCGCAGAGAGCGCGGGGTCAGGCGATGACGATGAGCCCGCGCACAGCCAGGGCCCGCAGCTACCCATCTTCGACAGCCAGCAGAGCCATGCAAAGAAGATGGAGCTGATAACGGAGGTGGTGCAGCGCAAGCGCCAGGCGCAGGCGCACCATGGTGGCGACGGGACGCGCCCGGGGCCGCTGCCGGCGCTCCAAGCTGAGGCGCTGGTGGATGGGCTGCTGCAGCATGTGACGCAGGTGCGGGGCTGGCTGGCTGGTGGCTGCTGGGCAGGCAGGAAGGGGGGGAGCAAACGAGGTCAAGGTTGCATGGGTGTAAGCTTGTACCTGTAGTAATTGGCGAGGTGAGGGTGTTGCTGTGGCTTATCGGGGTGCACGCTGCTGTACCTGGGTTTGTGGAGCACGGGCTGGTAAAAGAGAGTTGCAGGCAGCAAGTGTCGTTTTTGGCAGTTTTTGGGGCAAATTTGGCAGCTCATGGCGTGAGTGACGTTAGGCGGCCAGTAATGCCTGAGGTCCCCGCCTGACCTGCCTGCTGCTTGCCTGGCAGAAAACGGAAGCACAACGCAAGTGGGCTGAGCGAAAGCATGTCGCCAAAGAGCATGAGAGGACGCAGCGGCGTTCCCTGTCGCGGGAGATGCCCAGCCTATGCACGGACCTGAGGACGGGGAGCCAGCGGGATGTCATGCCGCCAGGCAAGATGGATCATGCCACCATCGCAGCACATTTGGTTGGTGGCCAGGCGCTGCCTAGCTAGCTGCTGGCGGGCGGAAGTCTGTGTGCTGGCGACCGCCGGTGTGCGTCACGTGCGCAGTGATCAAGAGTTGGTCAGGGGTGTAGGTGTGAGGCCAAGCTTTGCTCGTACTCGGTAAGAACTGCTGAATTATAACAGCGTGGTATCAGTAAGAGTGCGATACAGTGTAGCTGCTGGTCTGCCATGTCAAACAAGCATGGATGCAGCAGCCACAGCCATGAACGTTTTCGAGCCCTGACTGCCTAGCCCTGATTTCAGAGAACTCAACCTTCGGTATCTGCATCCAAGGAACTCAATTTGCATTTGCTACTGCCGCCCCCGCATGTGTGGGGGGCATCGCTGTTAATCTGCCGCTGGTTTTTGCTCTATCCACATCTCATTGCTTGGTTGGGCATGAAGCTAGTGTAAGCCCTCCATTGTTGGCCAAGAGGTCTGCTGTCCAAGTGCATGCCATGCATGCCACACCTACTACGTTACATATCGGGCCGTGTGTGTGCGATTTTTGTCGCGGCGCCATCCTGCCCAGTCTGCACAGAATGCTGAGGCAGATAAACCGCCTGGTGCCAGTGTGCAGGTCGCTGGCCTCGCTGGAGGCTAGCGCTAGCTCCTCTTTCAGCCGAGCCTTCGCTGATGAAGCCAATTTGCAGAAGACAGTGCTGTATGACCTGCACGTCGCGAATGGAGGTGCGCCAATCGCCCTGTGGCCTTCAAGCAGCAGGCGATCGAGCCCATGGGCCCTGATGGGAACTGGCTGACTTCTCCCATGCACACTCACTGCCCGCCCGATCCGCCCTGCACAGGCAAGATGGTGCCCTTTGCGGGCTGGTCCATGCCAATTCAATACAAAGACAGCATTATGGACTCGACGCTGCAGTGCAGGAAGCGCGCTGCACTCTTTGACGTCAGCCACATGTGCGGCATTTCTCTCAAGGTGAGCTGCCAGCGCAGCGCATTGCGGCGCCACGCCGGCCCGTGATGGGCGGGTACCAGCTGTGCTGAGTTCTAAAAGGCTGACCGCAGCATGCAATACTCGGCCCCACAGGGTAAGGACGCCATCGCTTTCATCGAGAGCCTCGTTGTGGGAGACATTGCGAGCCTGAAGGACGGCACCGGGTCCCTCAGCTGCTTCACCAACGAGAAGGGCGGCATCATCGACGACACAGTCATCACCAAGGTGGGGTGCTAGTTGCACGTGCATGGGTTAAAGGAAGCTTTCCCTGCAGCAAAGGCAGCAGAGCTCCATCCACAATATGCATCACATACCGGGCATGGCGGCGCTACGATCATCGTACCACCTACTTTTCCTGACGCTGTTGGTGTCTTGCTGCCTGTTCTGAACTGGCAGGTCAGTGGCGAGGAGCTGTACATTGTGGTCAATGCCGGCTGCCGCGAGAAGGACCTGGCGCACATTGGCAAGCACCTGAAGGACTGGCAGGTGGGCTACGGGTCTTGCGCAACCATTGTCAGCAAATGCTGATGAGTGTGAGAGCAGATCAGCAAACCACAACCAGAAGTCATGTCCAGCAGACGCATCGTTTCGATCGCTTAGCAGTTGTGGCCACAACTGCTCAGGCACTTGCCTACAACTGTTGCTTGGCCACGGCTAACAAACTGGCATCATGCGTGGCGCAGTAGAGAAGTGTCGTCTACGGTTCGCCAGGCGGGACTCGGGCTTGTAGGATTAGCATCTACCCAGTACTCACCTGGTGTTGCCCACCCGCATTCATTCATGTTTGCAGGCCAAGGGCAAGAACGTTGCCCTCACTGTGCACGACGACCGCAGCCTGCTGGCCCTGCAGGTGGGCTGGCACCCGGGGGCAGAGCATGGAATCATAAAGAAGCATAGGCAGCACCAGAGGCACGCACAAGCGCAGTGGGGGGCCAGGGCACAGACCACAGCCAGGGGCAGGGCCAAGTGGCAGGGCTTGCGCATGGTACAATCTGTCACTTGTGCCTTGCTGCTGCATGACTCCCTGGTGTCCTTACCACCCTTTGCACCTAGCTACTGTGCGCTTTGGTTTGCTTCGTGGCCCCCTCCCTTCCTCTCAGGGTCCCTCTGTGGTCAAGGCTGTCCAGTAACAGTCACCCTCCTCATTCCTGTTCTGCTCCTCACACCGAACACATCTCTCCCTCCCTCCTTCCAGGGCCCCTCTGCCGTCAAGGCTGTTCAGGCCCTGGCCAAGGACGACCTGTCCAAGTTCTACTTCTCCAACTTCAAGTCCATGGAGGTCGCAGGAGTGCCTGTGTGGATCACGCGCACGGTGAGGATGGAAGCGAGGCCAGCGTAGGGCACATAACTAGAAGCGCTTCAACATGTGGGGCGTACTGGGTATCTTATCGCACGCAAATGTGTGTGTGCTGCCGCACTTGCAGGGCTACACCGGCGAGGACGGGTTTGAGATCAGCGTGCCCAACTCCAAGGCTGTCGGCTTGGCCGAGACGCTGCTGTCCAACCCCGACGTCAAGCTGTCGGGCCTGGGTGCCCGTGACAGCCTGCGCCTGGAGGCAGGCCTGTGTCTCTACGGACACGACCTGGACGAGACCATCTCGCCCATCGAGGCGGGGCTGGCATGGTGCGTCGGCAAGCGCCGCCGCGCCGCGTTTGACTTCCTTGGCGGCGACGTGATCAAGCGGCAGCTGGCGGACGGCGTGACGCGCCGCCGCGTCGGCTTTGTGTCCGCTGGCGCGCCGGCCCGAGAGAACAGCGAGATCTTGGGCCCTGATGGCCAGCAGATTGGCAGGATCACGTCTGGCGGCTTCAGCCCCAGCCTGAAGAAGAACATTGCCATGGGCTACATCACCAAGGGCTTTGACAAGGCTGGCACCAAGGTCAAGCTGGTGGTCAGGGGCAAGCAGAACGACGGCGAGGTCGCAAAGATGCCCTTTGTGCCCACCACCTACTACAAGGGGTAAACAGGCAGGCTGAGCTGCACGTCGCAGCAAGGAGTGCGGATCGGAATTTGTGGTGCCCCTGCAGCAGCTGTCGCACAGCCAAGTCCAGGGTTATTAGAGCACCGCTCTCATCAGTGTAGTAACCGGCACAGAGAATCCCGGTCGCAACCTGCTCATCCGCCATACAGCACTCGTTGAAGGTCAATCAGGGGTTCAAAAGCCCCTGACATGTGACCCTTGGCAGAGCTGATTGCAGGGTGGATACACAGGCACATGTTGTTCGTGAGCATGGCGTACATGCCGGAGTGAAGGGGCTTGTGAGCAGGCCCTGCTGTGGCCCTACTAGCACGTTACTCAGCGGCCTGTGTGTGACTGATTCAGTCCCATGCCCTTTGATGCCCTGGTGTTGTGTACCTTGGGAGGCGCCATGCAAACGCATGGCATGCCAGCAAGCGCTTTTCCTTGCAGTCCGCTTGCTGGTTCAGTCTCTCAGCTGTTCCAGTTTTGGTCATTGTTACTGCTGGTGGCAGCTACATGTATCAGTAATTCCTTCATACGCAAGCATATGCTCATGATGAGTTGCAGCAATGTGTACTCAACGACAAAACAACTGGCACTGTGAGCTGCCGCTGGCAGTGCAGGGTTGCCTGAGGTGGAGTCAGAAGTTTGCACGCGCAGACGTTTGAGCACACAAGGCGTCAATGTTACAAATGGTAAGGTAGTTCAGATGCGCTGTTGAGAAGAGCAAACAAGGCCAGCTGCAGCATCGTCCATGTTTCAGCAAGGGTTGGGTAGGCAGAGCCATGTGAGGACCATTTCGGCAATGCCCGGCAATGAAGAGATGCGGCAATTGTGGCTTGGCCTGCCAGATCACACATGTGCGGGTGCGTACACGTTATACGAGCAGGTCGTATTCGCCCCATCTGGTCCCAGCCAAGCTGGCGCAGTGGCGGAGGTCATGGGCGCCTTGGTGTCAATGGCGGGCCCGCCTGTACTGCTCAGCTGCTGGAAATACACCGTGCTGCCGCACAGCACATGGCCTAAGCGGATGGTGTCAGGTCCCCACAGTGCGTCCGCCAGCAAGCTCCACTGCGGTGGTGACAGCACAAACACAAACTTGTAGGCGATGCGGCTGATGGTGCCAGGTTGAGACAAGCTCATGATTGGGGTCACCGCGGAGCACCCGCTCTCGGAATTTGCGCTGGCGGGGGCGATGACGACGTTGGGGTCTAGGCCCTGTGCGGCAAGGGTTTGGAGAATGACCGAGTACATGCTGGGGCACAGAATGTTTGTGACGGTGGACACGTCCAGGTTGATGATGCTGGGGGTGAGGGGCGTGCTCACCCACAGCATGTTGGTGGCGGCAACTGGGACAGGGGGAGAGCTGGCAGAGCTCGGGCCGGAGACTGGGGCGGGCGAGGC
>JAWZTI010001753.1:0-11568 GCA_039880955.1 Chlamydomonas urium | reverse complement strand
CCCCAGCGTCTTTCTCCGGCTAGGTTTGTTGACAAAGAGCCTCGCCTAACTTGAATATGGCGTACGTCGCCAGCTCACCATGGCTGCACCAGTTGCCTGCCTGTGGTGGATTGTGCCACTCTTCATTCGCGTCAGTCCGCCCCTGTCTTTCTTCTGATCCCAGCAGCGCTGCCATGGCAGCAGCTGCGTATTGTTGCAGTGATGAGCCACGTGTGGCCGCGCTGTCCCATTTAGTTGACTCCGGCCTGCCTTGTTTCGCCAGTCGGCCTGACTGCTGCCTGTTTCCTGTACGAGTGAAGTGGGGCACCCAGGTTGCCTGTCATTGCATTGACTATTGAGAGCTCTGATGATGGTTATCTATTTCTAGTGTCAACACACGCTTGGCCCTGCAAATGGCCTTTTTTGAGAGAGGGGGTTTGTTCGAGTGAGAGACGGTGAGAGCGAGAGCCTTAACTGCATACGGTACGATGCTGGTTGTGATGTTGCTGCACATGTACATGACATGTAGCTTTCACCTGCTTATGATTAAGGCAATTAATCCTTGGTGCAGGCATGAAGAGTTACGAGCAGCAAGTAGTCAGAAATGTTATGGTCTTGACACACTTAGCTGCATTTCCAGCCCTCATCAGCATCAAGACCGTGCGAGGCCAGTTCAGCGCAGCGCTGCTGTTCACAGTGCGCAGGAGGCCGGCAGGTCAGCATGAACCGCCATGCAGGGGAGGAGGTGGCTGCTCTACTGCAGCGCAGCGAGTTGGCGCTCGACGCTGTTGCGCGCAAGCTAGAAAACGAATTCTCAGCCAGCTACAAGGGCGCAGCAGTGAGTTAGCGTGCCGCAGTGCCAGCAGCTGTCGCTGTGCAATCTCAAACATGCATGCGCATGAATGAATGTGCGTGCCTGCAGCTCAACCCACTAGTGCTGTCCAAGCGCATCAAGAAACTGGCTGGGTAAGTTGAGCGGCTTGCTTGGTGATGTGCATGCATGCATGTCAACAAGCAACACGTTCCACAAACTGTTCATGCACTGCAGGCAGCTTCCAGGCTTGACAGCAGAGTGCCAACAACTCATGCAGCGCAAGCAGGTGCGTGTGTTGCCAGCTGGCAAAGTAGAGGCGTGCATGCATGGCGCACCACAACCGCCCCGTGCTTTCATGTGCGCCATCGCAGGCACTGATTGATACCGCCAAGCAGCAGCTGTTGTCCAACCACTCGCAGCTGCTGCAGCTGAGCTCCAAGTGCAGCCTGCCTCCCGTGGGCGATGAGGGGGTGTTGCAAGACTTCACAGAGGCGCTAGCAGCATGGGACATGCAGGCGCAGCAGTCAGGTAGGTCAAGCCATAGAAGGTATGCGCCTTGATAGCCCTCTGCGCCGCACCCACAGACCTGACATCGAGGAATCGTGCACATAGCACACAGCGCAATGCGGCGCAGACGCCTTGCACTTTACAAGGGAGCTGATGGCGCAGCAAATTCGAACTAAAATAAACACCTGCTCTTGCGATGAACAAAAGCCAACCCTTTTGTGCTGTCCGCCTGCTACATGCACATGATCCACAGGGCTTGCAGAGCAGCCAGCGTACATGAGTCGTGAAGAGCTCAATCATGCCCTGGCTGGCTCCATCATTGCGCGCCACTAACGCGATGAATGGAAATAACAAGCGTGGCTTGCCGATGCCATCGCACCACGTATTTTTCACAGAACCTGTAATGACTTGTGACCCTATGAGCCTACTAGCCTCTGATGATCAGTAAGAAAGGTTGTTCAATGGAAGACAATGCTGTGCAATTAACCCCAGTGGGTCGTAGTGGTCTTGAACATGCAAGGGGCCACCTGAATGGCACCCCCCCCTCCTTGAGCATGACAGCATAGTCATTCCTTAAGCCTGTTGTTGCCCTGCCGCTGCAAACAGCAGCAGTGCCTCATCTTCTGTCAGCGGCTGCATCGTCCTCGTCAACGCACCTTTGCTGCCTGACGACACTTCTGAATGGCTGGCGTGTGCGCCGCTGGCGGTGCCCTGTGCCGCAGAGTGCCTGCTGTCAACCGTTGCGTACTGCCACAGCGCATCTTTGGACAAAGCCTGCTGAGCCGCATTTTGAGTATCTGCTGTGCTGGACGAAGGTGATGCGCCATCAGGGTGCTCTTGGCGTGGCGAAGCGCCCAGGGCAGCTGCTGCTGCAGTGGACAGAAACAATCCTCCTGTGGTGGCGCCAGTACGGGCCAAGGACTTGAGTGCTGCGGTGTTGACGGTGCCCTGCGCCTTGAACAGCAGCAGCATCTGCTGCTTGAGTGCCCTGACATTGGCCTGGTTGAGCTGTGCCTGCACACAGGGGGGCAGGAGTTGCGCATGAAGGCTAAGAATGACTCACATGTGCATGGCGGGTCCTGCGCACAAGCAATATGAACAAGAGCGTGCCTGACTCCTGCCATTCTTTCAGACGGTGTGCAAAACCTGCGCACCCGCAAAGACTGTAGGCGCGCGGGGAGCTGCGTAGCAAACGTGCTACTCTGAACGCGGCTCCACTGAGCGCCTGCTGTCACCCAGCTCTGGGCCAGGGAGAACGCCGCATGCACGCGCAACGGCGCCATTGCTCACAACTCGCCAATTGTTGGAGCTGAGGGGCAGGTGACCCTTCAACACAGTGTGGATGATCAGTTATGCATCTATATAGCCTTAGATAACAATAAACAACGAGGAGCGATACAGCCACATGCAGCCACCAAGCCCGACGGCACAGGCATCACTGCTGCATTCACCGCAATATTGGGGTGCCTGCAGCTGCTGAGCCGCCAACAGTTGGCGGAAAGCAGAGGAGGTCATCCAGGCCCTCATCACGCGCCCACGCACCAACAGAAACAAACCTCGAAACTTCTGTTCGCACCGACCTTCCTTGTTGTCAGCTCAACCGAGGCGGCTGTGCGTAATGCAATAGTGTAGCGTACGTTTCGTGCTTACAAGCAATTGCATCATGACTTGAGGTTTGCAAGCCTGGCCGTGAGCTCGTCCAAGCCGTCCTCCGCTTCCTCCTCTGTTCCTGCTGCCTGCTGTTGTGCCACCTTCTTTGCACCCGCGCGTGGTGCCGCCGCTTTGATATCCACGCCAATCTCATCCAGCACCTGCGAACACCCAAGGGCACGCAGGCAGGAGGGGCCATGGAGAAGCGATCAGCGCAACACCATCAGCAATCCAACCCTGATGCTTTGCACTGTATGATTTGAGGACCAGCAGTGTGGAAGCGTCAGCACTAAGTTCTAGCAAAGGCAGGAAGGATGGGCATGCCACTCTTGCCTGCAGCATTCCTCTTGCCCTACAGCCCCCTTTTCCATAACTACGTTGCCCACCCACGCACCTGCCCGACCAGGTCGGCAGTCTCCTCTTCCGTCTCCTCGTCGTCCAGAGCGTCGTCTATTGCGTCGCCCACCATCTCTGACGTCATGTCTGTGCAGAACGCCGCAGGGCACACAGGGACAGCAGAACAGAGGTTGAAACCCTAAGACTGTACAATGACGCAGTGCAAATCCGAGCAAGAGGCAAGCGAATCAGCAATGTGTTGCATATCATGCATCGCGGCGCGCCAGCGATTTGCGATGAAATACACAAACACACGGTGGGCGCAGGCGCACACTGTGCAGCACCTGCACCTCTGGCCTTGCCCCCCAGGTAAACCACCTGGCGCCAACAGCCCTCCCTCTCCCATGTAGCTCATGTAAACTGGTGCACGCCTCACACCCTGCTGGCTCACCTAGTTTGGCGTTCTCCTTGGCAAACTGCTGCATCTGCTGGTTCATCTTCTGCGGATTCATGACCTTGGACATGTTGGCCATGGTTGTGGTAGCGGTGCCCATGGCGCTGGCCACAGATGTCGTTGCTGCTGCCGTCTGTGTGGACACAGGCAAGGCCATCGGGGGTGTGGGCAGGGTCAACACATGCAGGGTCTCACATGCGGCCCAAGGGTGCAGCGCATCAGCAGCTTCATCAACCCCCACCCAAGCCCACTCCCTGCTTCCCCCTGCCCTTCCCGTAGAATGTTGCTTAGCCTGGTGCAGCCACAACGTGCATCCTTCCCAACTAGCACCTTCCACATACACCAGCAAGCACGTTCCGAGCTTCCTCCAACCCCACATGTTGCGCTCACCGTCATCTGTGTGCTGACGCCCTTGAGCTGCGCGATGCTGCCTTGCAGCTTGCCCATCTGCGTGCGCACTCGCACGAGCGACTTGGCCAGTACTTTGAGCGACGCCTGGTTGCCTGTCTTGGCCGCGGCCTTGATCTCACGGATCAGGTTCGCCTCCTCCCTCTTCAACTCCATGATCTCGCGCTCTATCTCTCGAGTGCCCTTGCGGATGTCGCGCTGCGACTCCCGCACTTGCTCTGCTGGTGCAACAGCGCGACGGAAGAGGGGTGGCGCAGATTAGGTGCAGGAGGCAAGGCCCAGGAGGCGCCATTTGGATGCGTCATGCGTGGGAGGAGGACGGGCACGGATGGAGGGATGTGGAGGGATGTGGGCTGCAGGAAGAAGCTCACTTTGGGGTCAGACAGGGAAGAGCTTGATGGAATGAATGGGAAGGGGCAGAAGGAGCAAGAGCAGCCCGCAACGGGTGCTGTCACCACTTTGCCATGCTGTGACGGGCTGTTGCTTCTGTGGCTGGGGCACTGCAGGTTGGTGCTCAGACATAGTAGAGCCCTTGCAACACGACTCCGCGGACGGCCCCCCCCAGAGCATGCATGACGTGCCACCATGGTGCATGCACATGAGCGCTGGGTGCAGCAACCGATTTGTGCATGGAAGGTCTTGTGACCATGCTGCACCAAACCGCTGTGCTGAAACCCCCGTGCCTCGGCAAATGCGTCACTTGCCGCGCACGCACCCACCCTTGATCGTTGGAGGCTTGCTGAAGAAGGCTTTGAGCGCCATGGCGCCTACGCTCTTGCTGCTGGGGACGCGCTTGCTATCTACTCGTTGGGTGGGGTGAACCTCAGTTGCTGTAGCCTCACTGCGGGCCTTTTGGCGTGCACGTTGCCTCACTGCATGGAACGCTGCGCTGCCCTGCTCAACCACCCGGGCTGCCTGGAAGCAGCGTCCCTCCACACAAGTTTTTACACCAAAACTTTACTGCAGTATTGCAACTCGGGAAATGGGTACATACCTACTGCCGAAGAGGGATAGTAGGTATACTGCAGTATTCCGGCAAAAACCCACAACACTGTACAAACCAAGGCACCGACCAAAACCGTGGTCTGAGCAACGAACTTGCCAACGGGAGGTCAGTTTGAGGCACCCTCAACACTGACCAGGAAACGCCCAATCTTCTTCACAGATCCCTCAGACGCCGCCGCTGCTGCCTGGCCTCCTGCAGCCCTGCCCTCGCCATCATGCCTGCTGCCAGTGGCACAGCCCTGCTGTCGCACTGCCCCACCTTTGCCAGCCCCTTGCAACAGCCTTGCCCCTACTTGTTGCTGCTGCAACGTCTGCTGCTGATGCTGCTCATGCTGGCGCAGGGGCGTCTGTGGGGGCTGTGCTCGCGCCTGTGCAGGCAACACGGTCGGCGGAGTCCCTGCAGCCGCTGCAGGCCGGGGATCTTTTGGGGGAGGCGTGGTGGGAGCAGGTGCGCCTCCCCCCTGCTGCTGTGGGGTTGGTGACATGGGCACAATGGGCGGCGGCGGCGGCGACTTTGCTGATAACACAGTGGCGGCCGCCTTGGGTGAGGCGGGGGCAGAGCAGGAGCCAACCGTGAGGTCAGAAGCCTGCGGTGGCACCGCCAAGGTGCTTTGGCGAAGCCAGGAAGGTGCCCCGGCGGCCGCGTGTGGCGCAAGTGGCGCGCATGTCAGTGGGCGGGATGTAGGCGCCACCTTGCCCTTGGCATCCGGGCGCAGCACCGGCTGCAGCGCAGGACAGGCAGGTGGCTGCGTGAGCGCCGCTGCGGCTGCTCCTGACGGCTGGGCAGCACTGTAGGTGCCTGCTACTGTGCCGTGGTGCTGGCCAGCTGCCGCAGGCTGCTTTGGCTGCAAGGGTTGCCCTTGCTGCACGGCAGGAGGCCGCCGTATGACCAGCTGCAGTGGCAGCGGCTGGGGCTTGCAGGCTGGTGTATGTGCAGGAACGTGCAGGGATGCGGTGGTAGGCGCGCGGGGCATGGGCGCCCTGCCCATGGGCTGCTGATGCTGTGGCTGCCTGTACTGCTGCGTCGGCAGCTGTTGCTGCTGCTGCTGCTGCTGTGTTTGCTTTAATTGCTGCTGCTGCTGCTGCTGCTGCTGCTGCTGCTGCTGCTGCTGCTGGGCACGTACGAGCGCCGGGGAGGGAGGGCAAGGCTGCAGCGGTTCCTTCTGTGGTGTTGTGGGCACACAGGGCACAGACAGTGGTGCAGCACCAGGAGGGTGCTCTGTCGGCTGCTTGACCACTTCCGTCACACTGAACCGCCCCTTTCTGTAACGCCTTCGCATCCCCTGGACCACAACTCGGTGTGGGTGGCTGGGCCCGGCCGCAGCATGGGCCGCCAGAGGCTGCTGCCAGTCCTTCAGAGAGCTGGCATAGGCGTGTGGCCGGTACCCAGAGGCACTGCCAGGGGACGGGTGGGGGTGTGGCGGCGTGGTGGGGCCTGGCGGCGCTTGGTGCTGCAGCTGTAGGGCCGGAGGGTGCTGGTGGCTGTGCTGCTGCACGACGCCTGCTGTGGGAGCCGGGACTTGTTGTACATGGGCGACAATGCCGGCACCCTGCTGGCAATGGCGAGCCTGCTGACCCAGAGGCGCGTGTTGGTGCGTGTGCCTTGCTCCAACGACACCTTGCTGCTGTTGCCCTGGGGCTTCACTGCCTGCCATGGAATGCATGGAATGGGGCGCAGAGGGCAGGCTGGAAATGGTGAAGCGCCCCTTGTGGTAAGTTCTGGCAGGCAGCACTGCGTCTGAGGAGGTACCGGTTGACCGCCGGTCTGCGTCACATGCACAACAGTGTTCAAGGAGCAGGCCATGAGCGTGAGCACAGTGCACATGCAAGACTGTGCATGGGCCAGGGTTTCCATTTGCTTCTGTCCGGCCACTGCTGCGCTAGTTGTGACCTGTCAATCACGTTGTCCTCCCTGCGCACGCACCCTGGCTGCTGAGTTGTCCTGCGCGCAGCGCGTCTGCGTCCATAGCTTGTGCCAAACGGCGCGGCTGCTGATTCGGTGATTCGGAAGAGCGCGGGAACTCCGGCGAAACGTTGTTCATGAGCTGGAGGCGCTGTGCTGGAGCTGATCGTGGACACGAGTGCGTGAGATTGCAGATGCTGTCGTGGGTTAGCGAAAAACGGGCGTCAGCAGGCCTGCTGCCTGCGCGGAACCTGGGTACTGAGCCAATGCATTAAAGTGTGGCAAACAATCATGTTTTTTTTCACGCGTCCTTCAACAAACGCAGCATGTTCGTGTAGCCAAGGAATGACACTGCATCCATGACAAAAGCACGGGCCAGCGTGGGCTGGATGCCACGCCACAGGGCTGCAGACCCTCCCTCGCGGTATATCACACGTGCATAGTGCATGAAAGTGTGGCTACGGTTGGAGCTGGTGACGGTGTCTGCCTGCATTCGGCTCTTGATCACGTCCAAGGGATAGATGCTCATCCATGCGATGCAGCCTGCAGCAGCAGCAGCAGCGGCATGTTTTGAGTCCTTGCCTCAAGGTGGGGTTGTCCCCATGGCCCCAGGGAAAGTGGGTGCGTGCCACAGGTGAAGCCTTCTTGTCAGTGCTCCACGTGCAGCTTGGCTTACCAGGGCATGCAGAAGGTCATGCAAGTCAGTTGTCAAGCTGTGCTGAACAAGGCCCTCAGTGAGCAACCCTCAGTGAGCAACCCTCAATGAGCAACACAGACCATCAAGACACGTACCTGCCGTTCCTCCTGCCAAGATCTGCGTCAGTGCCGAGGCATCTTCAGGTGCGATGCCTGGTTGGCACCAGCCGGCGATGAGGCGGTACGAGGCGAAGTAGACGCCGTAGCTGGGCATGTCACGGATTGCGGTCACTGTGATGCCTCGGTACAGCCTGGTGCATGGTGCAGGAGGCGACGCAAGGGGAAAAAAGGCGGACAACGAACTCAGTCGGACAGAGGCAGCAGTGGGTTGTGAAAGGTGCAAATTGACGCATCTTGCACTGTGTGTGTGTGTGTGCAGAAGGTCCCAGCAGCTTTGGTGGCCATTATGCAGCAGTAGCCTGAGCAGGTATGTTGTTCAAGTCATTTCCGAACAGGCTTGTTCAACAAGTGGCTCAAAACGGCAGTTCTCACCCTCGTATCCCATCTGTCGCCATAATGTGTCGCAGCATGCGCAGAGGCCCGTTGTAGGCATCTGTGCCGCGACGTGCGGTCTGCAGCTGCAGCCGAATCTTCAGCATCTCTATGGGTGACCACAATGCAACCTGACAACAGCAGCAGCAGCAACAGGAACAGTGAGCAAGAACAGCGGCAACAGCCTACAGCGACAGCCACAGTCGATAGCATTGTTGCACACGCACATCGATGACGCAAAAGTGCTGAGGGTGAGTTGCTTCCTTCGCAGGTTACAAAAGCACGGTCGGTAGAAACTAGCTGGCACGGCTGCTCCATAAACAATCTACCTTGTTTCTTCCAAGCCAACATACCTGTGCTAAGCCTGCTGTGCAGCCAGCCACGAAGCCATGCCAAGGTGTGGGCAAGGGAGCAGATGTGCTGCTGCCGATGCTGCTGCTACTGCTACTGGTGTCTATGCGTCTACTACAGCTGCTGCTGCTGCTGCTAAGACTGCTGCTGCTGTGTATCCCACAGCCAGATCCGCTATCTTCAGGCCGAAGGCTGGTGCTGGTGCTGGTACTGCTGATACTGCTGTCCGCGTGGCTGATCCACCGCAAGGTGGCACCATAGACCTGGAATATCAAAGCGCTCTGCAGCAGGGTCACAGCAGCACAAACTCAGGTTTACTGGGTCTCTGAACGGACTCTACCACATCACGGCCATAGCAACTCAAACAAACCCAACTGGTAGCTGGCACGCATTTGCCAGGCCGGCCCTATCAGGACAAGATAACACCTTGTGCACCTGGGCACAACCGGTGGCTGCCACCCCAAGGCCTGCCTGCTCACCTGCAGCGATGTGAAGGCGAGGGGAAAGGACATGCCCCTGAACGGCGACATCAGCCCCTCCTTGCGCACCATGCATGCCAGCATGTCAGGGATTGGCTTGGTGAGCGTTGCTGTACCTGACACAGTGGCCACCTGAGCTGACTGCATGCGGATGCGCACTGTGTCCAGCGGCTGCGTTGTGGCAATGCTCAGTGCACCGGCAACAGCACCTGTGTGTGGCATGCGAGGCGGAGATGAGTGTCTGCAAGACAGCACTGTGGCTGAGCTGGGAAGGCTGCCGTGGGTGTTGGAGGTGGTGCCTGCAGTCTCACCTGCGAGGAAGTCCCTGGCCGCAGGGCTGAAGTGCCCTGGCGTTGCAGTGATGGCGCTGTCGACCGTCATGGCTGCAGCCCCAGTTGATATCCGTACAACCTACTGCGCTCAGCAACGCAAGGGCAGGCGGATAATCTTTCCGGTAATCAGCGTGTATTAGGCATGAGTGCGCGCCACTGCTTTCGCGCAGTCCCCTCACAAGCTGTAAGCGCAACACCGTCGCTCCACATAAGGATGGGAAAATTTACGCGAGGTAAAAATCCAAAACTCGTGACCACTCCAAGGTACCCCATGTGCTGCCGGCATGCCCCAATCAACAGATCCGATATTTATGCGCAACACAGTGAATGACCTTGTTATCGTCAGACCCAAGCGCGCTCGCTGCAGCCCTGGAGTGGATGCGCGCTTCAGTGGGACGCCTGTGGCGATGTGGCGATCTGCGATTGGAGGATGTGTGCAAGTGCTGGCATTGGCACTGCATACCGCTCCAGCTCGGCACGCGACGTTGGTCGAGGTTCAACAGAAGTCTTCGCTGGCGCAGGTCGCAGCCCGTGCTGTTCTACCGCTGATTCACGACGACTGCATCGGCGGCACAGTTTTGTGAACGGATTAAGCGGTTGTGCAGAATGCAGGCTGCAATTGGTGAGGGTCGCATCTGATGAAGTCTGCGGTGCCTGCGCATGGGGCATGCCTGCTTGAAACAGGGGACCGTTGCTGCTCGTCCTGATCTTGCTCGCGGCAGGTGCAAGAACACCTTACTGTGCGATCCACGATGGCCAGCAGGTGAGGTTTTGGGGCATTGTATGTCTCATGGCATGTCTCATGGTGCCATGTTGCGGCTCAGCTCAGTTGACTAGCTTGACTGTTGGCCAAGGCTTCTTCCAGGCAGCAAGTGCTCAGAAGGTTTCATGCTGCATGTGAAATGCAGGACTGGCTGGCATCAGTTAATCACCAGGATGTTGGCTGGCTGTGGCTCATGTGACTGCAGCAACATGGAGTGGACGGCAGACGCGAAGGCATTGCCCCAGTGGTGAGCGGTAGACTAGTACAGAGCAAGCAGCTATCGAGCCCTATGGATTGTTTTGCACACTAGCCTTGATGCACACGTCGCCTTGCGCTGCACTCTTTGTGGGCGACTGGCATGTTGCTGCGGGACTGTCATGATGAACACTACGCGCCTTGAACTGCTGCCTTGCTGCAGGATCGCGCATGGCAGCCATAATAAGAGATATTCGACGCGTATGTTCTGACCAAGCCAAACGCTGTGCTTGTGGCGCAAGTATTACGCTGGCTGTTGGTGATGAGGTGCAGTATGACTTGCAGAATGCGCGTTGTGGGTGAGGACTCATTAGTTTGTTTTTTGCTGCTGCCTCAATTGTTTCTCGCTTGTTGAGAGGACGCATAAGGATGTAATAATAGGAATGCTAGGCCTATGAGGCAGCTAGGGTGCTCTGACTTAGTGCACTGTTGATTTGTTTGTTGTGATTATTGAGAGGACGCATAAGGATGTAATGATAGGAATGCTAGGCCTATGAGGCAGCTAGGGTGTTCTGACTTAGTGCACTGTTGATTTGCTTTTTATTATTGGAAGCATGTAATGATTTTACTTACAGTTGTTTTACACACAATTAATTTTACAAATATCTTTACACACAACTATTTTTGCAGGAATGCTTATTTGTAATGCTTGCTGAGCTGTAAACCAATTGAATAGACACCACAACAAGCATGCTGGCTGTACACAGTACGGGATGCTGCCAGGCGTCACCATCACCGCCGCTTTTTCAGGGGAATGGGCAAAGTGCACGCCTTGGCCGCTGGACCCAGCAGTGCTGCCAACGCCGCCACCACCGCTACCACCACCCCTCTGGTCCTCTGGCACCCTGCGACGTCACCCTGCGGGGGAGGCGCCACGCGTGTAATCTCGCTGAGCTGAGCCCTGCAGCCTGCTCTGGCTGTTTGAGAGATCTTGTGCACTGCCAGCCCTGCAGCTCGCCTGCTGCAGGCTGCGCCTTGTGTTTACTTGGATGCTTCGCAGAATCTTCTCCTGCTCCTCCACATGGTGGTGTGTTTTACAGTTGTTTAGGGCGCCGCGAGGGCGCATACAACCCCTGTCCCAAATGGGCCAGGATTTACAGGCTCATGACCGAAAGTGGCTCGAAGGCCTTCCCCGCAAGCAGGG
>JAWZTI010001751.1:0-11570 GCA_039880955.1 Chlamydomonas urium | reverse complement strand
GTCTTGCCGCCAGGTGCACCGCCCCCCCGCGCAGGGGACAGGCCGACCGCCGCCGCTCGACGCTGCATGCCGCCCTGCCTGTCTGTGCTCGTCACCGCCGCTTGCAACAGGTTCGCCTCAGACTGGAGAGCAACGGACGGGGGCCCGATCCCAGTGAGTGCGGCGCTGCCGTTGCGAGCCCCCCATGTCGCCCCCGCCGTCCCCGCTGCCACAGCCGCCGCCAGGTGACCACCTGCTGCGGGCCTCACGCCCCCACTGGCAGCCTCAACCGCCTCACGTTCGAATTCGAACGCGATCCTGCGGGCGATCGGCGGCTGTTGCGCCGCTGGTGGCCGGGGCGAGCCGCCGCTGCCTCCCTGCGCATGGCAGGCAAAGAGCGCACAGCAGGGGGGGCAGCAGCCAGCAAGTACAGGACGAGGTGCAGAGAGAGGCAGGTGAACAGCATACGACGATTGACTACTGGCTGTCAGATTCGCCCACAATAATTTTTACCGATTATCCATTGTGCGGGAGCTGATTGGCCAACCCAATCCCTGCGCGCGTCCCACCTGTCGGCTTTGGTCTTTCGCGTGGTGTGTGTCCTCCGCTGCTCCTTCACCCCCAGCCTGTAGCCTGCTCTCTGCAGGCATGCACGGGGTAGGAACGTGCTGAGCAGTTCTGGGGGCACCGCAAAGGCGCACTGGAACCCTGCCCAAGCCTCTCATGTTGATACATGGAAATCCTGCCCACTATCGTGCCCAAGGGGCGGCAAAGCGGCACCCCTTCAAAGGCGTTTTTCGCGCTGGCGGAAGCCCAGCAGACGAGAAATGAACAGCTTTCAGCAGCGCCATGGTGCTCAAGCAAAATCAGAACCCTGGCAGGTACCTGTGGGGATGGCTGTTAGCCCATCTTGTACAAGTGCAAGAAACTCGAAACAACCCAGCCTGCAACCACCTTTCCAGAAAGCCTTGACTTGTTCCATCACCCACGTCAGGTCCTCTCTGACTCCTAAGCCACAGCCCTCCACCCCGTAACCCGCCGACCCCACACTCACTCTGTGCACTCTGCAGCAGTGTGTCCTGCAGGGCGTGCAGCTGCTGCTTGTACTGCTGCAGCTTTCCCTCAGCTCCGCTCGCTCCGCCGGCGCCGCTGCCGCCCGCCGTAAACCCCAACCCTACCCCTGTGGCTGGAGCCCAGGCACTGACTCCCCCGCTGCTGCCAACAGGCGCGTATGGTAGTGCACCACCATGCGCCCGCGAGGCATGCGTGCCGCGTTTGACCTGCTCCGAAACCTGGGCCAGGTTGTGGAGCACCTGGTCCAAATCCACGGGTCCAGCTGCCTCCTTGCGGGCCGCGGGGCGTGAGTGTGACGTTAAGGGCCTGCTGCATGCAGGGCACAGCGTGCAGGGAGCAGCAGCGCGTGACAGCACTGTCACAGCATCTAAGCATCTGGAATAGCATCTGGGAATGGCCAGACGGCTCAAGGCATTGAGGCGCGACATAGGGTGCACACATGAATGCAGGTGCAATGTTAACACATCTGTCGAGACAGGCACAGGGGAACAGCAGACAACAGCAGCTACTGTGGCCTCCAGGGCTGTGCCCATAACGACACCCGAGAGTGGCACTGCCGCAGCTCAGATTGCACACAAAACGCCGGGCTTTTGCACATGCATCGGGGACGCGTGTCCACTACCGTGAGGTGCGTTGCAGGCTGATGCGTTGGCGGCAGTCAAATTCCTGCCCTGTGTCAGCGCCCGTTCTCAAGAAAGGGCCATCAGCGTGACATGCCCTGCCATGCGTGTGGAACCCGCCTGCAGTCCCCTGTACATCCTAGGGCACGCTGCATGCATCCAAAGGTGTGTGTGAGATGTGCAGTGCAGTCTGTGCCATGGCTGGGGCACGCACCTGTGAGGTGATCGGCTGGCACCAGGTGCTGCTGCTGTAGGCACAGCAACCTTGCCAGTCCCCGTGTCTGCAGGCGGCAACCAGCTGCTAGATGCTGTGGCCGCTGCTGCTGCTGCTGCTGGCATGGCTTTCCGCACAGAAGGGCCCAGCTGTGGCACCGCGGCTGGCTTTATGCCTGCCGCCTGGCTGCTGGGGCGGGGGCCACCATTGGAGGCCCAAAGCGGCTGTGCATGTTGCTGTGGAGGCAGAGCTGCTCCTGTTGCGCCATACCACACGCAGATGGGGAGGTCAGGCATGGACGTTGAAGGGTGATTCCACTGCACTCATACCAGTCCATGCATGCCGCATGGTCTTCCTACCTGCCCTTGTGCATGACCTCACCTTTCAAGAGCCTGTCTAGCTGACTGCTGCTGCTGGGCTGCCGCTGCGACGACTCCTGCCCTGCAGCAGGCTTGGCACGGCCACTCAAGCCCAGCAGGTTGAGCTGCGCACGCAGTCAACGCGACGCAGTGTTATATGTGCTAAAAAGTGCGGGACACGCAGCCAGCGTTTGCTTGCGCGGCCGTGTCTGCCCTATTCAAGTCCACCTGACGCTCCAAAGTGCGCAGCAGCTCCTCTGTTGACATCGCCATATTCAAGGTGCAAGTACCGCCATGGTCGGTGCTACAAACGTCACTGCAGATCCGGACGCAAGCGCTCGCTCGTCGGCCAACCCCACACCTGCTGATTGACCAAGAAGTTGACCAGTCCCCCACCCATGTCAGGTTTGTCGACGACTGCATCAGCGATAATGGACATTTGAGCACCCAGCAGGCTGATTGCACTCGACCCAACCCAGAGATTATCTGTGGAATACTTATGCATGTGCCGCATGCAACACCTGGCACTTTCCCACATGGTCAGCAGGCCATGGTTGCACTACTACACTGACCTGCTACTGGAATCTCTTCCGCGCACAGAACACCACGACACAATTCGCGAACAAACTTGCTGTGCCCAAGCTTTTACAAATGTTGAAGTCATGCAGGCCCAGAGCGGAGCCCTAATTGGATGGATTAAAACGTAAGCGCACAAGACCACTTCAGCAACATACATCTGTGACAGCGCCAGCAGTACTGTCACATACGTTCGCAGGTGGGCCGAGCCTGCAGCAGTACAAGCGCCGCCAGGCTCTGCTGCGGGTGCAGGCACCAAACTGAGCCCTGGATACTGCCAGACCCCTTAAGCGCCAGCCAATGCCGGCGCGTCGTACTCCTTCCCGCACAGGGACGCCACGTAGCTACCCTCACTTGCTCACAACATGCCATTCAGCATCATGCGGATACTGCGAGCACCTGTGCAGCTCGCCGCATGCGTCGCGTCATGACATGATGCACACTGCACCAGCCAGTCGAGCTGCTGCACCGCCGATCCGCTGCCTGCCGTGTGCTGCGTCGGCTGCATCATGTACACGCTCGCTGCACTGGTGCTTAGGCCTTGGTGGCAATGTTCGCGGACAGCCAGTCCAGACCTGCATGTATGAGAGCACAAATTCGGCATGCAGGTTGGAAATCCATGCGCTGTGAAGCGCATCGACTGGTGCGTGTTCAAGGACAGCATAGAGCAGACAGCACTGCGCGACGGAACAGCGTATGACTAGTTGCATGAGATGGCAGGCGCATCAGTGCCCATGCCCGCCACCCTTGGTACCCACCCTCGTACAGGCCCTCGCCGTTGGTCGCGCATGTCGACTGGATGTACCTGCGATACATAAACCAAATGTACAGTTGCTCAGACGGAGTCCATGTGCATGTCCAGTCGAAATTCCACCATGCCCGCTGCCCAACGCTGGCTGCATGGATGGCCGCATGGCATGGGCCAGTACAGCTGTGTCCCTAAGTGACTTCACACCCTGCTGCCACCATGGCGGCCAGTGCTGGCATGTCTTGTGTGCAATGCGTACCAGTGGCGCTGGCGCAGGCTGTGCAGCCCTAGCTTGTCAGTGATCTCAGCAGCGTTCATGGCGTTGGGCAGATCCTGCTTGTTGGCGAACACCAGCAGGACGGCGTCACGCAGCTCGTCCTGCGAAGTGCATGCGGGGTGGCGCGTTGGACAATGTCATGCACGACGTCGCATGAGAGCCGGTGGTTGCACAGGTCCTACCTACCCCCGTGCCGAGCACACCCAAGCCCTGCTGCCGACGCAACCCCGCGCACCTCGTTCAGCATTCGGTGCAGCTCGTCCCTGGCCTCCCCAACACGATCGCGGTCATTGGAGTCCACCACGAAAATGAGGCCTTGCGTGTTCTGGAAGTAATGCCTCCAAAGAGGACGAATCTGCATGGCAAAGCAGCGCCGAGATGTGTGCAGCGTCGCATGTCAGGTTGAGCGTCGTGGTCACCCAGCATCCTGACACCCCCGGTCCTTCAAAAGCACCAGCGCACCTTGTCCTGGCCTCCCACGTCCCACACGGTGAACGAGATGTTCTTGTACTCCACCGTCTCGACGTTGAAACCTGTCGCGGAGGCCATGCATGCGGCGGTGAGCCCCTGGATCTGGACCTGGCTTCCCCGTTCAAAGCCGTGTCTCACCAATGGTGGGGATGGTGGTGACAATCTCGCCCAGCTTCAGCTTGTACAGAATGGTGGTCTTGCCTGCAGCGTCGAGGCCGACCTGCTCGGCAGCGCCGCGGGGGGGACAAGTCAGGACCGCTGACCGCAGCCTCGCGCGCTGGGCAAGCACGCTGCACCACGCACCATCAAAATCCTCATCTCCTTCTTCCCAAACAGCCGGCTAAAGACTTTTGACATAGTGAGGCCCATGTTGCCGCTCTTTCCTGGCCGCGCTGCGGGCCGCCTGAAGCTGAGGTAGGGGTGGGTGAGCCTGCTGGTGGCGAGAGCGGCAGGTGCGAGAGCGGAGGCCTCCTCCGCTTGAAGCACTGGGCAGATTCACCTCCGTGCCCCTGACAGCCCATGCCGTTCACACCCCTGCTTTTACGCCCACACTGGCGGGCCGTTTTTGAGTGTATGCGTGCGAGCACGAGCAGCAGGATGGAAGTGAACAGCAGCATCACCTGCCATCATTATGCTCTATGTGCACGGACTGCACTGGACTACTTGGCCATGGTCAGTTGAATTGACTCAATTGACAGATTCCATAGCCGAGCAGCATGAGCTTTGACAGCACATGCGTCACATTATGTATATATGCTGACCATTTCAAAGGCCACGAAGGGCATAGGGCATCAATGGTCATGCGGCGAGCAATCATCAGCAGTGGTCAAATGTCAGCCTGATTTGATAGTGCGCTGTACGCCGTTGCCTTCACGACCGAAACACGCCAGGTGTAACACCGTGTGACACGCCACCGGCCAGGGGATGCCGTCTCGCACAGACTGGCACCTGGCATACACGGCGAAGTACGCAAATCTCACCCATTCAAAACTTCATCTGTCCTACCCTGCATCACTGGTCAGTGGCAACAGACTGCCTGCCGATCCCTAGCTGTTAGCTGGCAACTGAACTAATGCCTCTGGCTGCGCGCCGTAGACAACTGCTGTTCTATTGCCATTCGTGCTTGTCGCTCCGCCTGAAGCTCCTGCTCTAACGACACCAGCTTCTCCTGCAGCGGTAGCACAGAAACCCATGCAGATACGTCAGTTCAGGCGCTGTTGGTGGTGAAGCAGGGCAGCGTGCAACGTCTAGACAGCATATGCTGGTGCATTGATGGTGCGGCAGCTGCAACAGGCAGTTCCAAATGCTCAGCTAGTATTGTGTCAGTCGCTCAGCACACACGCAGCCCTACGAGCCTGGCTCCCCCATCCTGGCTTTGACTTGACGCACTACCAACCCCTGAGAGCACACCTTCATTGACTTGTGACGCTCCGACCGCGTCTGACGTGTGGCTCGCGCTTCGCTGCCCGCTGCTGCGGCGGCTGCGGCGACGAGCGTGAGGTCCACTGGCACAGGCGATGCTGACGCCCAGCCCCCTCTATTCCCTGTCACCTTGTCGATGCGCTTGGTAGTTTCACGGATCATGCCATGCAGCAGTCCCTCTACGCCACCTGGTCCCGGGAATATGCGGTCCGTTGTATCGTAGTACGTTTCATCCTGCATGATGAATGTGCAGGGCGTTTGTCCGCGCCAGGTCAGTACTTTTGGGCTGTCAGCAGAGCAGAGCAATAGGTGCTGCAAGGCCTGCTGCAGCGCGCTGTTCCATCCACAGCTGACATGTGCGTCTTGCAGTTGTGACATCAGCGGCCTCACGCATGCACTGAGCATGAACACGACGTTGTCCTTGGCATCAAACCCGTCCCGCTGCACACTCACATGGCGCTCACGGCTCTCAGTCATGGTTACAGGAAGCTTGCCCTTGGCTTGCATGGACAGGATGAATTCCTTCTTGTAGTGCGCCTCAATGGCTGCCATTGTGGCTGGTGTCGGCATAGCACCTGCGTGTCTCGCGCTCACCTAACGCTGTAGCTCAAGCGGGCGCGTCTAAGGATGTGAGGGAGAGCAAGTGCCAGCGGTGCGGTCAGGGCGTTGCAGGACTGATTGGCGCAGAGAGACACTAATGTTGAACAGGTTTCTGCAGGAATGCTGCTGTGAGGTGCGTGTGGGTAGAGCAGCGAGCGTGTTAACAGTTGCAACAGTCGGTGTTGCGAAACTGCTATAAAACGTGGCTGAGATACAAAATGCTCAAATGCACGCACGTTGTCTGCAGTAATGACTCAGCGTTGGAATGCCATGCAGCTCGCAGCTGGCGCTTACAGAGAAACAACAAGTGGAATCTGCTTTTGAAGGGGTTGTGCACGCGCACATCACTACCCCTCAGCACCCTAAAGTTGCAGGCCGTGAGCGCTCAGACCTCTACATCAACACCATTCAGTGCTTCCAGCTGCCGTCTCACCTCCAGCTCGTCGTCAGTGTGCCAAATGTCATTTAGGCCCAGCTGCACAGCGACCCGCTTGTCCCTGCCTGCCAGCGCCTTGCCTATAGCCAGGCAGCCAGCTGCACCAAGCCGGTTCTTCCAGGCATCAAATTCACGTAGCTGCTGCATCCTGCGCAGCAGCGGACCTAGGATATTGGCTGCCTGTGCATCCAGGTCGTTGTCTGCCAGGTCCAGAACCCGCAGGGAGCGCATGGCTGCCAGCGCTGCGGCTAGTGCAGCCATGCCCCTGGCACCCAGGGCGTTGCCCTTGAGGCTCAGCTGCTGCAGGCAGCCGCCCAAAGCCTGGAGGGCAGGCGCCAGCTCAGACGCGCCCTCAGGGCCCAGCGCACAGGACTGCAGCGACAGCAGCTGCAGCTGGTGCATGCTATCCAGCGCCAGCGCCAGGCGGTGTGCACACCCCGCCATCCTGCACCCGCTCACAAACAGCTCGATGAGGGCCGTTGGGCGAGCCAGGACCGGGACCAACACTGCAATGCTCAGAGAACCTCGACAACCGAAGCTCAGCTTCAACGCCCTCAGGCTGCTCAAGCCGCTCTCAGGCGCCAGCCGGGCCCACGCTGCTGTCAGGAAGTCGCTGGCAGCAGGCCCCTCCTGGCGGATCTGCAGGCGTTCGCCAAAGCCCGATGCAGCGCGGCACTGCCAGGCAGCGGCGGGCGCGGCTGGTGCCAGGCCGCAGCCCTCGCCTAGGGCAGTAGCAGAAAAGGTCGCTGCTGCCTTGGGCTGGAGGCTGCAGGTGCGGCTTGGGTACGAGTCTTGTTGACTGTTGCGCTGACCAGCGACGCTTGCAGCGGCAGGTAGTGTGGCTGGTGTAGGCGACTGAGCCCCCAATAGCAGCAAATGTAGCTGCGGGCTACCCAACACGCTGACCACGGGGATGTCACGCCTGTCGAGGGTGGCGCAGACGGAGAGGTCCTGGTGGTTCAGGTGCAGACTGATCAGGCGCGGCATGGTGAACAGCGCCGGACAGAGTTGACTGACGTCGTGCGCAAGCAGGCGGGGGCATGCAACATCCAACGTCTGCAGCGTGGACAGGGCTGACAGCGCCGGCTGCAGAAACTCCCGTGCGTCCCGGCGTGACAGGCTTGCGTTGTGCAGCCGCAGGTGCCGCAGCTGACTCATCGCCTGCAGCGGCGCCAGCAGCATCGACCAGGTGTGGCCGCCGCCGCCTGCGTCTATCGGCAGGGAAGGCAGTTGCCCAGGGCTCAGGTCCAGGCACGTGAGGCACGGCTTGTCGGAGAGCGCCGCCGCCAGCGCGGGCGACGATCCAACGCTACTCCCGCTGACATCGAGCGACTGCAGCGAAGCCATTGCCGCAATTGCAGGCGCCAGGGCATCAAAGCCACAGGTGCCGAGCTGCACCTGCGCCAGGCACAGGTGTTCCAGCTGCGCAAGCTGCTCTAGCGCTGGCGCCAGCTTCCCGGCACGTTCCGGCCCGAGGTCGCAGCCCCGCAGGTCGAGGTGCGTGAGGAGCGTCAGGGAGCGGAGCGTGCTGACCAGTGTTGCTGCGACAGGGCCATGTAGGGGTGTGGCGCCCAGATGACGCAGTTGCAGGTGCGTCAGGCCGGAGCAGCGCTGCAGCGCCTGCAGCCAAGGTAGCGGCACCCTACATTGGCCGCGGCTGTGCTCCAGCCTGCGCAGGCGTGATGCCAGCCCCGTCGCAGCTCCTGCTTCCAGCACCTGTCCCAAGGTTATGAAGTCGCCCACAGTGCCCTGGATGCAGAGGCTGGTAACGCCTGGGCAGCGTGCAGCAGCGCTAAGCAGCGCTTGATGTGCTTCGCCCGATGCAGCACAGGCGTGAGGCGAGTTGGCGTACAGCCTGGGCACGACAGGCAGACAGGGTGGGGCAAGGATGGATGGAGAATGCGACAGTCTGCTGATACGCGACTACGCTCTCAAGCCAGCGTCGATAACTTGCAGCGGCATCTCGCTGCTGGGTTGTGCCTTGAAGTCAGGGGATTCGTGCCATGCTTGCTGTGGTAAGGGATGTTTTCCTATCAGGCTCTTCCGAGTCTGCTCACTTACGTACGAGTGCCGGCATCGTAAGCGCCCCTCCATGTTTTGCACACACGCCTTGTGGCCACGTTGCCGCAGCACTGCAGAATGCCTTTCTGCAGCTCATAGGGCAGATGTTCCCAGCATGTGCCTGGTGGGTCTGTCATTGAGGGAGTGACAAGTGCATCGCAGCGGATTTGCAATCAACGCTGCGGCACTCCGATGTGATTGAAGCCGATAGGTTTCGCACACGCACAGTCGCATCGGCGCAGGCAGGTGTCCATTCACGTGGCCCACACTTCGCAAAAAAGGACCTGAAATTTGAAAATGTGCGCAACTCCTTTCAGCATGCCGTGTTCATCAGTTTTCAAACCTGGCTGCAAATTGACGCGCTCAATGTCGGGTAGTTCAACCTCGGCTTTCAAAATGTCACGGTGGATAACAAGGCGTATCCGGTGCAGCACCAGCGTTGCTACTGAAGTTGCAACAATGTATAAGCAGACCCCTGCAGCAGCATGCAGGTCTCGTGGAGACCATCGTGAGGTGCCGCGAAAATGTGGGCATCAGGGCCGCAAGTGCTTGCCCATGCGCAAAGCCACATGTCACTGTGAGCAGAAGGCGTGGCATTGGCCAAGGTTCTGATGAACAGCAGCGCGTGTCGTGCTGTGGTGACGCCCTAGTGCCGCAAATCAGTTGCACAGCACATTGATAGAATGCCAGGACCTGCAGGATGGGATGGGCTCCGTTCCTGCCTTTCAGCATGAAGCAACAGCGGGAAGAAAGACGGGCTGTGCCCGTCCAAGGCTTCTCAGCAGGCATAGATAAGCACCACACAACCATCAAAATCAGGTAATCACGTCCTGCGAGTGGTAAATCAGTGGCAACCAGTGGCAATAGCATGGCCAGTGTGCGAACAAAACTGATGCCTACCAAAATTGTTCCATGCAATGCTTGCTTCAACAGCATGCCATGCCCACAACTGGATGTTGCTGCCAGCTGCACAGCCAAATCAAAGGTGGCTGCAACAAACAAGTGAGACAGGTGCAGCCTCTGCCCCTGTACGCAGCATCCTGACTCACACCCCCACAACCGGGTGCCCTCCGTGGCGCCATATGAACGGTAAAATCAGTGATGTAGGTAAGTGACACAAAAGAGTGATTTTACCTACCTTCCCGTTTGCTCTCCTGCCCTCCTGCCCTGTCCACCACATGCCGTCTCTCCTGCCCCCAGGCACCTCACAACCTGCTTGTGGGAGGCTGCCACGACTGCACAATCGGCCCCGTCCCCATGAATCCAGGCCCAGCCTGTCCTGCGGTCAAACCTCCCACACTGGCCACACTCCCTGGCCCGCTGATGAGCAGACGCTGCCGCTGCTGCTGCTCGAGGAAGGGCAGGCGCTGCAGCCTGAAGCCGCAGCGGTTGACGGCCTGGGCAAGCTCCTCCACTTGGCGCATGGAGTGTGCCGCGGACAGGCTGACGCGTAGCCTGGGTATGGGGCAGAAGAGCGGTGGAGGGAGGGGCGTGAGCTTCACACCGTGAAGCATTTGGAAGGAAGCTGGAGGGTCAGAGCTCGAGAGGGGTGTGGAGTGCTGATTGGTGAGCATCAGGTGTGGGGAGGGGTAGGCAGTACGACACTTGGGCGTCAGCATGGCAGCGCACAACTGCAGAAGGTGCCTTCAGGTCCACCATGGCTCTGCTAGTTGCTGATGCATGCGTACCTCAACCAATATCTCCCTGATCAACACCACAAGTGTTTCCTTTCCATCCAAGGCCCCCACCTGCACACCACGTTGATCTCTTCCCACATCACATGTACAACCACTTGGTGTTGAAGTGTTGAACTCTGAATTTACACCCATGTTTGATTTCCTGGAGGACCCACACGTAAGGGCGATCGATCCCGCCCCTTCCCAGCCCCCACCTGCACGTCCCCGGCGGCACCGTGGGTGGCCACACCGCAGGCACATGCCAACCTCCCCCAAAAGCACATGAATAAATATGTGTTTCATCCACCCCTACTTCAGAGTAGTGACCATCTGTTCTGCCCCCTCCCATCCCCCACCTGCACCTTCTGGGCGGCACTGTGGGCGGCCAGCTCTCAGGCCCCTGCTTCCCCCCACAGCTGACCGAGATAGGGTTCGATTCCCTCCAGAATTCGCAGCAGTGGCCACCATTCCTGCCTCCTCCCATCCCCAACCTGCACCTCCAGGGCAGCACTGTGGGCGGTTGGATCGCAGGCATGCGCCTCCCTCCCCACAGCTGATAGATAGGTATGTGTTGATTTCTTCTCAAACCCACATCACCAGCCATCTGTCCTGCCCCCTCCTAGCCCCACCTGCAAGTCCCCGGTGGCACCGTGGGCGGCCGTATCGCAGGCACGTGCCTCCCTCCTGCCAGCAGCGCGTTGCCTGCCTCCATCGCCGCCTGCTCAGGCCCCAGCACGAGCGGTACGATGGGGCTCAGCGCCGGTACATGCAGCAGCTCGCCCAGGCGCTCCACGAGTGACCACAGGTGCTGCCGCCGCCAAGACTCCCTACAAGCAGCCAGCCAGGGCAGAGTAGGTGAAGCAGGTGTGAATGGTATGATGCAGCAGCTCCGCCAACCGCTCCACGAGCGATCACACATGCTGCCGCTGCTAAGACTCCCTACAAGCAGTCAGCCAAGTGACACAGGTGTGAATGGTATGATGCAGTAGCTCCAGCACCTAGCTTGGCTGCTTAGCAAGCCGAAACAGCCTCCCCAGGCTCCCTGCCGTGGACCCCC
>JAWZTI010001749.1:0-11575 GCA_039880955.1 Chlamydomonas urium | reverse complement strand
CCGCACATGCGCTCAGTCTCTCAGCCGCTCGGCAGCTCAGCCTTCCGGCCGCACAGCCACTCAGCCCCGCTCAGCCGCTTAGCCACTTAGGCTCTAAGCCACTAAAGTTCTTAGCCGCTCAGCCGCCCAGCCACTCAGCCCCTCAGCCCCTCAGCCGCTTGGGCACTTAGCTGCTTGGGTGCCAGCCGCTGAAGCCCTCAGGTGCTCGGATGCTCAGCCGCTCAGCCGCCTGGGCGCTTAGCTGTTATAGTACTTAGGCGCTGGGACGCTCAGCCGCTCCAGCCCTCAGGCCTTCGGGCGTCCAGGCGCTCAGTCGGACCGCCGGTCAGCGCCGCTTACCTAGCTGGGCGCTTGGCTGCACAGAAGTACAGGCACTGAGCAACTTGGCAGCTCGGCAGGTTGGCTGCTTCGGTGCTCTGGCGCTCCGGCGCTGCGGCGCTGGTGCTGGGACTCTCGGCCGCTGAGGTGCTCAGGTGCTCGGAAGCCGAGGTGCTCAGGCGCTCGGACACCTGGCCGCTCGGCCGCTGAGGTCCTCAGGTGCTCACAAAGGGTTCAGGCACTCAGGCGCGCAAGTCCCTACGCAAGTTGGGGGTGCAGCCCACCAAAGCTTTGCAACAGTGCCACGGTATCTCTGATAAATCAATGTCCCCTGCTGCATGCAGGTCGTGCTCATCGCCCTGTAAAGAGCAGGGCATGCAGCCATGAGCAGCGGGCCTTCAACGGATGCAAACACTGACATGTGGGTGTTGGCTCCTATGTGGTTTGATTGTAATGGCATGCATGCATGCATTTCTCAAGCGCAAGGCTCTCTGTAAAGATGTCGTGGCCTGAGTGCAGGCCAACCGGAGACCCGCCGAGCAACCAGAAGCAGAAGCGCGACACGACAACCGGAGACCCGTTGAGCAACAAGAAGCAGAAGCGCAACAAGACCGTCAGGTCGCCCCCATCGAGCAACAAGACGCCGACGCGCGCCGAGACTGTGAGGTCGTGCGAGAACGATGTCAACCGAGCCGCAATGGCAGCACGCCTGCGCTTCGGTCCTGCTCCTCGGGACGCAACTGGCGCGCACAGCAAGGAAATGGTCATCTACCGCCCTCATCCACCGGAGCATCAGCAGTACTCGCTCCACTACGTGCCAACAGAGGAGACTCTTCATGAGTTCATCGTGTCTGTTACGGAGAACAACAAAGAGTTGGAGGCCGAGTCCGCCGATCGGGGCGCCCGCATCACCTCTGTGGAAAAGAACATCGTCCACTGCCCTCAACCGGCTTTTCCAAGAGTCAAGCCCAATCTCAGCATGGTCAGCTTCACCAATGGGGTGTTGCTGACGTCCAACATGCAGTTTTACGCCTATGACGGCAACATCAAGGACCTGGATGTACGTGGGGCCTACGCACCAGTCTATGTGGATCAGCCCTACCAGCCGGACTCGGATACGGCGCGCCACTACCAGGAGGTTTTCAAGGCCACAACAGCTGCAGCGGCTGCAGCTCAAGCGGCTGCAGCAGCCAACAGGCAGTCGGCAGAAGTGCCCAGCGAGGCTGCGTTGACAGCGACCCTGAATGCTTTTTTCGACGACCCACTTCAGCCTCTGAAGCCTGCCCGAGGGTGAGGCCGGGCGTGCCGGAGCTGTGGATTTTGTTGCAGGTCCGGTTGCTTGTGCAAGCAGATGGCTGCGGTCATGTAGGGCATCGGGCTTGAACAGAGCGTGGCAGCTGGGTACCTTGGTTGATGTTGTTGTATCATGCAGAGTGGGGGCTACGGGCACGAAGTGCGGTGGGCTGAACTCAAGGGCGACTGTTTGTGTAGCAGTAGCATACCGCCTTGTAGCGACCCCTTCTATCCCCCCCCTGCGTGTGCTTGCTAGTTCTCGAGATAAGGCGCACTTCGTCTCGACGCCTGACCTCCTGGGCAAGCTCGAGCTGTGGTGTCGCTCTGACGAGACGCGCGCGCAGCTGAAGATTCCCAAGGAGCTTTGGGAGGACCAGGTGGACGACCGGCTGAGTACGAACCTGAAGGCGGCGATGGCCAAGCACGGTGCCACAGCCAAACAGTATACCTGCAGCGAGTACGCGCCAGGAGCCCAGGTTGAGCGGCGCCCCCAAGGGTATCAGGGGATCGCTGGCCTTTCCTTTTCAGAGCGGGGCAAGGTTCAGCAGCAGCTGAAGATGCAGGAGACGCTGGAGGAGTTTTTGGAGGCGGCAGGGCCCAGCTTCTCAGGGCCGGAGGAGCAGCCCCCTGGGTGCAGCTCAGGGCCTTCGAGGATGAACAAGGCAGCGGCTGGTCAGCAGGCACGCACAACTGCACAGGAGCAGCCTGCGTCGCGAGAGGCAGAGCTGCAGGCTGCACATGCCAAACTGCAGGCGTTGAGGGCACAGTTCCAGGCTGCACAGGAGCACAACGCACAGCTGGCGGCAGCAGGGGAACAGCACGCGGCAGACATGGCAGACAAGGAGCGCGAGCTTGGGTCGATGCGGGCAGAGCGCGCTGCAGAGCTGCAGGCTGCACAGGAGCACAACGCACAGCTGGTGGCAGCGGGTGAGCAGCATGCGGCAGAGATGGCAGCCAAGGAGCGTGAGCTTGGGGCGGCGCGGGCAGAGCTGCAGGCTGCACAGGAGCGCAATGCACAGCTGGCGGCAGAGGGTGAGCGGCGCGCGGCAGAGGTGCAGGCTGCACGGGAGCGCAATGCACAGCTGGCGGCAGAGGTTGGGCGGCGCGCGGTAGACATGGCGGCCAAGGACCGCCAGCTGGGGGCCATGCAGGCGCAGGTGGACATGCTGACAGCACAGCGGCAGGAGCTGTTAGCGGATCAAGATCGTATGCAGCAGCAGCAGGGGCGTGAGTTGAATGATGCACTGGAGCAGCAGGGACGGAATCTGGCGACTCTGCTCCGCGGGCCGCTGCCAGGTGATGGGAGGGGAGGAGGATTTTACGACTGGATGCCCTCGTTCATCCCAGACGAGAGCGATTGGGATGCGGCGCTGCTCCAGTTTGTTTCGGACGATGACGACCAGGAGGCAGCGGAGGAGTCCGAGCTGTCCCAGATTTCAGCCCCCCTTTCCTCCTCCTCCCTTTCATCCCTGTCTTCCGAGGCCAACGACGACGGCAACAGCGATGGCGACGACCCGGACATGTCTGTGCCTGTAGGCCAGCCCCGACACCAGACGGCAGGTGCTGCAGACGAGCGCCCGGCGTCACCCCTGCAGCAAGCGCCTGCAGACCAGCCCCCACCCCTGGAGGAAGACGTTGTGGCTGAGCAGCCCGCGGCGGCCCTGGAGCAGGCGCCTGCAGACCAGCTCCCACCCTTGTAGGAAGACGTCGTTGTGGCCGAGCAGCCCGCGGCGGCCCTAAAGCAGGCACTCGTAGACCAGCCCCTTCCCTGGAGGAAGACGCTGTGGTTGAGCAGCCCGCGGCGGCCCTGGAGCAGGCACTTGCAGACCAGCCCCCACCCTGGAGGCCGTTATGGCTGAGCAGCTTGTGGCAGCCCTATAGCAGGCGCCTGCAGTCCAGCTCCCACCCGTGCAGGTGCTGCGGGCGAGCTACTGGCGTCGCCCCTGGAGCAGGCGCCTGCAGACCAGCCCCAACCCATGGAGGTAGAGGCTGCAACCAATAGAGGCCATAGGAGCAAGCTTGCGGGCAGCTACTTTGGTCAAGGAGGCACAGGTGCTGCAGACCAGCCCACACACATGGAGGCAAATTCTGTTGCAGTTACACCTCCAAGGAACTTCGGAAGCCAGCTGCCGATATTCTCCTAGGCCAGTGGTCTTGGGGCTGAAGAATCCATGCCACCATGACACCATGACAACTTGTTGCACGAGCAGGGTTGCTTCACTGGTGGACAGTTTGGAACTGCTGGCCAAAGCCCATAGCTCAAGGGGCACCACGATTGTGCAGGCCTGCCTTGTCTAGCAGTGGTAGAACGTCAATGGTCCGGGGGCGGGCAACAGTTGCTTGGGTCGGGCCCTCCAGGTGCACACGCGCTGCTGCTGACAACTCTCATGGGGCACGCCTGCGCTGGGCGGGCCTAACAATTTCTGTGAGGCAAGGGTATACCTGGTGATGGTGGCAACGCGGATCCTGGTGCTGGTGCTCAGCACAGCCATTGCATGTTTAATGTTTGCTGGCCACCCGTGGCTGCATTTGACTGGGTCTCGCTGCTTGGATCAGCCGTTGTCTTATGCCACCATGGATGCTTCAACTTACATCAGCCGTTTCTACAGCCCGCCCTGCAAGGTTTTAGGGCTTACATCAGCAAGCTTGGATGACCCTCAGTTGATCAGGCAACGCTTCCTTGAATTGTTCGAGACAAGGCGTCAGGCAGATGCAGCGGGAGCTGAGCTGCAATGTCTCTGTCATGCTTTTGTGACTTTAATGTCACAGGCAACCCGGCGAGCGTCTGTCACCAACAATATTGCCATCCACTCGGCTCAGTTCAACCTGAATCTAGATGTACAGTACAATGCTTTAGTCCAGTACAATGCAGAGCTTGAAGTGCGAGCGAACCAAGCCGAGAAGCAGAAAGCTCACCTGGAACAAGCACTGCAGGCTGCTGGAAGGCATGCACAAACGCTGCAACAGACAGTGCAGGAGGTCACATCCCAGCTGGAGCTCTCACATCGGCGCGCGCAGGCCGCAAGCCCTTTCTTTGACTCTACAATCAGTTTTCTAAGGTCCCGCTGTGTTCAGGGCGAGGATAAATTTGTGGGCTGCGCTGAACTGCATCAAGCAATGCTGGAGTTTCTTGGCGAACAACCAGAGCAGGGCCCGGCCCCCACCCAACGCCAGCTCCGTGCTCTGCTGGAGAATTTGGGTTTTCAATACAGACAGACTTGGTTTCAAAGTAAAAATACAAGGGGTTTTCGCCAGTTGGCACTGCGCGAGCCAGCAACGCGTGTCGGCGGGGCTTCGGTGGTTGTGTGTGGTATGTCGATTGACTCAGGGAGTGAGTGACAGCAAGACAGTCTGAGTGTTTGGCTTCCGTGCTCAAGAATCTTCTCTGGCGATATCGATGGTCCATCCATGCAGGGCCACTGTCGACTGGGAAGGTTTGGGCCTTGTCCTGACCCTCTTGATTAATGCTTACCTCACCATATCTGCTGATGCAAGGCAGCTGCCAGCTGGAGCATTGACGCCAGGACCTGGCGAGACGTACCGAGAAGTGTGAACCACCCGAAACGCCGGAGTATGAACCGACTGCAGGTCGACTCAAGAGTCTCAAACAGCAGCCAAAGTGTAGCCTGTCGGAAAGCCCATAAGCCACTCCCCAAACTCGGCAGCCATGGCACAGCCACGCTCGGCATCTCGAGTTCGGACTTCCCATCTTATCTGAGAGGGAAGGTCGTGGCTTGTGCGCTCGGTCAACACCTGGCATCCGGTGACAAGGCCTGCTCGCGGAGTGGCCCAGTACCGCAGGACCTTTTTCTTGCGCAAGGGCTTCAACAGCGCCTTCGTCTGGTACCCTTCTGCAGGTCGGTACAGGCTGGGGTCAAGAGTGATCTTGTGTGGCCACACAAGCAAGGGTGTGGGTGGCAGAAGCTCCGTCACGCGGCCGTGATGCACCACCCCATGCGGTGGCCATGCAGATTGCCCATTCACCCCAACGCCCTGACCCATGCGGTGCGCAGCATCAAGCAAGTGCATGAATGCATGGCGGGCGGCATCAGGCACGACGGAGTTGCCTAGGAGTTTGAGGCGCTGCTGCACGCCATGCAGCTGTCCCCGCGTAAGCGGACGTCTCGCTGGCCCGCCAGGGCACGCTGTGCGCTGCTGCGGCTCTGCTGCCCAGCGGCGTGTGAATGGCTGGTACCCAGCAGCTTTGAAGGCCACAGGTTTTGGCAGCTGCCCACGGTACGCTATGCAGAACCACCGCCGTCTCAGTTGGGGGGCACCCACATCGGATGCGGACATGCAGGCCCAGGTAAGGCTGAACTTACGCTTCATGTGCAGCTCAGATACCAAATGGGGCATGCCATCATGGACAAACTGAGCGACATTTTCAAGGAACAGATATTGAATGCTGCGGTGTTCATCAAGCAACCGCAGTATTTCCCTGAATAGTCCACTCTGCTCATCACTGTACCCACGCCGTTGCCCCACCAGGCTGAAACCGACGCACGGGAAGCCTGCTGCAATTGCTTCGGGCGGCTGCTTGCCGGTGTGAGCCCGCAACCACGACGGGGTGAGTTGACGGACATCTGGGCAGATAGGTGCCTGTGGCAGCAGCTGCCGCTTCATGCAGTCGGCTAAGACTGCTTGCGCTGCAGGGTCGATGTCGCAGTACAGCATGGGGCTGGCGATGCCCGTCAGGGCGATGCTCAGCCCCCCGATCCCCGAAAACAGATCCAGGCTGCGAAGCGGGGTACGCCCCATCCTTGGCTGCTGCAGCTAACAGCTGTCCTGACGGTGTCTGCGAAAATAACCTACAGCCCTGCCCCCCAAACAGGGACCTGGCCAGCGCTGCTTGCTGCTCAGTCGCGAGCTGGTTGCGGGTGACGGCCCAACAGTGCCAGGTACTGCTGCGCGAGCTGGCTCCCTTTGACCAGCAGGTAAGGATCAAGCGTGCACGCCCAGTCTGCCAAGTCACTCAGCGTGGGCGTGGGCAGTGCGGGGGGCGCGTACGCAACGACGGTGGTGTGCTCTGGGCGCCGGTCAATCAGAGGGCTGTCAGCATTGTAGTAGAGGTAGACAAGAGTCTTGTCCCCAAATGTCCAGGCGCCCCACGGCGCGCGCAGAAACGAGATCACCCAGTCTCGCCACACAAGCCATCTGGCTTTCTTGTCCACTGCAAGTTCCTCTCCTGTTGATGTTGTGCATTTCCCGGTGGGGCAAATCCGCATGAATAGGACCTTGTCAAACCCTTGTCCGCATGCAAAGTTGCCTGTGTTTTTGGCTCGCTCTGCTTCAGGTGAGTACTGTCCGCCGCCAGAATGCTGATTGTTGTCGACCTCCAGCAGGATGAGCGACTTGCCCAGGGACGATGACGCCACGATGGCGTAGTCCACGTTGTTGTAGGCGCTGAGGTCTACGTCGATGAGCTTCAGCTCATCGTAGGGGACCACCTCCTTCACCGGTGCCAGCCCTTTGGTCAAGAACATCGTGTTCCCCTGGCGATCTGACTCGTTCTCCAGAACAAGCTGGCGGCAGTTGGAGTGCCGTTTTCCACACCAACCAGTGATGGCATCTGTGGTGTTGGTAGTCATCCGGCAGCGACACCAGTCGCATGTGATGCGGTTGCCTGCGCCACCGCTCGTGCACACCACAAGCCTTGGCACGCCTTTTGGCAAGCACTGGTCACACTGCACCAGCTTCTTCAGGCCTGAGTTCGCTCGCACTCGACCAGAGGTGAACAGGTCGGAGAGGTTCAGCTTGCCTGGACCGATTGCCACATCCACCAGGCGCCCAAGGGGCATGTCGTACGCGACCCTGATCTTGCAGGTGTTGCAGGCAGGGTCGCTTAGGCTGCTTGCAGTAGCACGTGCGCTTGCTGCGTCAGGGCAGGCTGAGGGGCCTGCAGCGTCGCCTGGGGCCGCATCAACTCTTGTGACGCTTTTAAGCTTACGGACCTCCTCTGTTAGCCGTCCCTGCTGCTGCATATAGTCTCTGAACCGAGCAGCTGTCACCTCCCACGCGTCCATGCGCCCGCTCAGCATCAGCAGCCTTCCCTGCAGGTCTTCGTACTCCCCTCGCAGATGCTGCAGCTCCTGCCTCACTTCCTGCTCACTGCCATTGCTACCTGCAGGCTGCTTGCGCTTGGGTGCACGCGGCGGCTGGACAGCGGGGGGTGTCGCCCTGGCACCAACAGCAGAGGGCTGCAGTGAGCTGCTGGAAGTAGCAGGGGCATCTTCTACTTTGAATGCCCAGCTCAGGTGTGCCTTTGCTCTGTGGACTCCCCTTGCATCGCAGAAGGTCGCTGCCGTGAGAGTCAGCTGCGCCACAGTAGAGGGACCTCCAACTGGTTTGAACAGTTCAACCTTGACCTCTGCATGGTCTGCTGCAGCGCTCACCACGCTCACAACGTTGGCTGTGTACACGAGGCGGCCCTGTTCTACCCACCATGTCCTTGGCGGACGGCGCGGTCGCTTGTCATTCTCGGCGGGCTGGTTGAGCGCATGCTCGGTCGGCGGGGGCTGGCCTGCGCCCCAGACAATCCAGAGCGCTTTGCCCACCTGAATGCGAGTGGTCATCACCTGCTGACATGCGACTTCCCATCGACTGTGAGAAGCTGGCCCAATTTTTTCAATGACACTGGGCGTTGACCACCAAGAGGTAGGGGCAAGTGTTGGGGCTTTGGTCTGCTGCGTGGGTGGCTTTAGGCGTAGGGCACCCAGCTGCCCAGGTACAGGTGGCCAGGCACCCAGGCACCCAGGCGCCCCAGTCGCCCGGCCACCCAGCCGCCCAGCCGCGGGCTTGACGGCCTGGCCAGCAGTGGCGGCCTTGGCAGCCTAGAGGCCTCCTAGGAGCAGCGCAGCGGGCTTGGCGACCTGGACGGCGGTGCAGCGGGGTTGAATCGTGGAGGGCCTGCACGGCAGCGTGACGGCCTGGAAGGCCCGCGCGGCAGGCTTGACATCTTGGAGGGGCTGCGCAGCAGTCTCAGCAGCCCTGAATAGCTGCATGACGGGCTTAGCGACCTGGAGGCCTCCAGGGCTGTGCAGTTTGCCTAACGACAGGCTGGAGGGCTGCGTGGCACGCTTGCAGTCTGGAGGGGTTGCGCAGCTGGCTTAGTGACGGCGTGGAGGGCCTGCTCGGCAGGCTTGACGGCCTGGAGGGCCTGCGTGGCGGTCGTGGCGCCCTTAGCAGCCTGGAAGCGCTGAGTGGCCGCCTTGGCGACCTCAAAGGCTGCGCAGCTAGCTTGACGCAGTTGGAGGGGCTGCGCGGCGAACTTGGCGGCCTGAGGGCCCGCGCGACAGCCTTGGCGGCCCGGACTGGCAGTCATGGCGACCTAGAAAAGCTGCACAGCTGGCTTGCAAGCCCTCCAGGCGCATGGAGGGATGCACAACGGTCCAGAGGGCCTACTCTGCGGTCTTGGCAGTCAGGGCTTGCACGGCGGGCTTGGCAGCTTGGCAGCTTGGAGGAGCTGCGCTGCGGTCTGATCGGCTTGGCCGGGCTGCATTCTAGTGGGTACAAAGAAGGATCCGTGCGGGCCAGCGGTCGCCTGCTCAGCAGGCACAGGGCGGCACCGGGCGCTTGCACAGCTGCTGGCTGCGCCCCTGCGGCGGGGGCCTTTGGGGGCTTGGGGTGAGGGTGCCGACCGGCTGGCTGTTGCATGCCAACGAAAGGGTGCACCAGCCCACCGGGGGCAGCAGCGCCTAGCCCTGGCTATGTCACTCAGCCTGTTAACGGCACGCACACCGTAGCGAATCCCTACCTACCACACCTGCCCTGGGCAGGCACGCTTCAGGGAGCGGTGTGACACTTCCTTGCCCCCCTGCATTTGCCCGAGGGGTAGCGTTGGGTTGCCTGGGCCACGACATTTCGGCCCACCAGTCCTGCGTCTTGTGGCACGGCTGCTGGTTGCGCTCTCGCAGTAGGGACCTTTGGTGGTTTGGGGCTTAGGGTGAGGTAGGTAGGTGAATGTTACATGCTACGCTGAGCTAGGTTAGGGGTTAGGGTTTGTCCCAGGGGGGCCCGTTGTAGTCAAGATGGGGCTGAGGGGCCTGGGTTTTGGAACAGCCTGGACCACCGTTCCAAGCAGTGGTGCATCAAGCACATGGACCTGGTGCGTGAGGCAAAGGTGGACACGATGATGGGCGGGGAGGGGCAGCTGTCCAGCGGTGACATGCCATTCTGAGAGCATGCGGCAAGTCGTCACTCTAGTTCACCACCTTGGTGTCCAACCCGGTGGGCAAGGGGTGCCAAGGGGTGCCGGGGGGTGTTTGGGGGTTGTTGGGGCGCGATCCAGTTTTCCGTGCACGAGTGGTCTTGCTGGCAACTGCCAACACTCTTGTAAATTGGCAAGGAGGTGTCGGTGGGCGCGGGGGGTGCGGGGGGTGCGTTGACATGGCAAGTGTCGCCAGGGATGCGATTGTTGTCCTAGCTCGTCACCTCTCCTGGCCCCAGTTTTTGGCCCCCTGAGCGGGGCCGTGATTATTCCAACACCCCCCACACCCCCCACACCCCCACACCACCGCAACATGAGCACAGGAGTCACCAGACTCTTTCAAGACTGACGGCACGCGAAGGGACAGGCCCACGGTGTCTTGCATGCACCGAGCACCAAACACCCCCAGGCACCCCCAGGCACCCCTACGAGCTCCCATGCATCCTTGGGACGCCGCGGGAAGCCATTTTGCTCAATTGAGCATTGCACTGCACGATGCCTATCACCTGGTGGCTAAGGAGCATGCGGAAAGTTGAGGGTGCCGCTCAGCTGCTCAGCAGTCCAGCCATACCGCCGCTCAGCCACTCAGCCGCTCAGCCATTCCAAACGGCTGCGGTCAGCCGTTTTAGCCCGACTGCGGCTCAGCCGCTCAGCCATTCAGCTAGACTGCTGCTCCGCTGCTCAGCAGCTCAGCCGTTTAGGCAGAAGACCGCCCAGCCGCTCAGTCGCTCGATTCAGGCGTCAGCCAACCCGCCACTCAGCCGTTCACCTGTTTAGCCATCCAGCCAGCCCGCCACTTAGCCGCTCACCTGCTCAGCCATTAAACTAGTTCAGCCAGACCGTGGCGCGGCTCAGCTAGCTCAGCCGAGCAGCCGAGCAGCCGAGCAGCCGATCAGCCGCCCAGCCTGTCAGCCGTTTTCAGCCAGACTGCCGCTCAGCCGCTCAGCTGCTCAGCCGTTCAGCTAGTTCAGCCAGACCGTGGCTTAGCTGCTCAGCCGTTCAGCCGTTCAGCCGCACGACCGTTCATTTAGACTGCCGCTCAGCTGTTCAGCCAACCAGCCAACCAGCAAGACCGCCGCTCAACCGCTCGGCTGCTCGGCCGTTCAGCCGCTCAGTCGTTCTGCCGCTCAGCCGCACAGCCGCTCAGCCGTTCAGCCGCTCAGCCGCTCTGAAGCTCAGCCGCTCAGCCGCTCAGCCGTTCAACCGCTCAGCCGCTCGGCCGTTCAGCTAGACTGCCGCTCAGCCGCTCAACCGCTCAGGTGTTCTGCCGCTCAGCCGCTCAACCGCTCGGGTGTTCTGCCGCTAAGCCATTCTGTTGCTCAGCCATTCAGCCGCGCAGCTGGTCAGCCAGACTGTCGCTGAGCCATTCAGCCGCTCAGCTGCTGAGCCGTTAAGCAAGACCGCCGCTCACCCGCTCAGCCGCTCAGCCGTTCAGCCAGACCGCCGCTCAGCCGCTCAGCCGCTCAGTTACTTGATGGTCTGTCAGGGGCTCTGTGACAGGCTATGTAGCTGGGAGGGACTGCGTAGTGGACTTGGTGACCTGGACGGCTTTGCAGCGGGCTGAATTATGGCGTGGCGGGACTGTGCGGCAGGTTGGCGGCTTGGAGAAGGGTTCGGCAGCTGCCGTTCTGAGAAGCAGACAACAAGTTGTCATCGTAGTCCTCAACCTTGTCTCTTCAGGTAGGTAGGTGATTGTTACCCCAGGTACCAGAGCCCAGGTGGGTAAGGGGCGCCCGGGGGTGCTGGGGGGTGTTTGGG
>JAWZTI010001747.1:0-11577 GCA_039880955.1 Chlamydomonas urium | reverse complement strand
TGAGCAAGCCAGGCCTGCTGAGGTGGCCAGGCCAGGGTGGGAGGAGGCTGCAGCCCAGCTTGTGGCAGAAGAGGAGGCGGAGAGGGCGGCGAGGGAGGGCGCAGCGGCCAAGGGGAAGAAGGGCAAGGGGGGCAAGAAAGGCAAGGCAACTGAGAAGTTGGGGGCATTTGGGACGGCAGGGGAGGCGAAGGCAGGAGATTCGGCAGCAGGGGCGAGGAAGGAAGGCAAAGCGGCAGGGGCAGAAGGCGCAGGGGAATCGACAGCAGGGGCAACAGGGGCAGCAGGGGCAGCAGGGACAGGGGGGTCGACATCAGGGGCAGGAGGATGGACAGCAGGGGTGGACAAGGTGGGCGAGGCGACAGGGGTAGCAGGAGCAGCAGGGGCGGCAGCGACAGCAGCAGAGGCAGCAGCTTCAGCAGAAGGGGCGTCGGCGGCGACAGGGGTGGATGTTGTTGACAGTTCAGGTGCAGGCGGTGGGCTGAAACAGGGTGCTGCGAGCACTAGCGCTGCATCTGCCGCCGCCGCTGCATCCAGTTCAGACCAGCGTAATCGCAACGCGCCAGCACCTGCCTGCAGCGGAAATCCGGAAGACAGTCTGTGCGTGGTGTGCATGGAGCGGAGACCGGCGACGGTGCTGGTGCCCTGCTCCCATGCAGTGCTGTGCCAGGCCTGCTGCGACGCCATCAGAGCGGCCAAGGACGAGGTGAGCAGCCGTGGGCTAAGGTAGATAGGGTTCAGCTAATGTGTTTCCCCTTGTCACATATGTGCGTGAGGTCAGGTCGACCCACATCTGCCCTTGCCCCCCTCGCCCCTGCACCCATGCAGTGTCCTGTGTGTCGCGAGGCCATTGACGCAGTGCTGGTGGTGCTGTGACAGCATGTACAGGTTTCTGTGGTCGAAGGTACACCATGGTCACCATAGTTAGATTGGGTGTAGCTGATGTGTTTCCCTTTGCCACACCCAAATCACTGTGTATGACGTCAGGTCGACCCACACCTGCCCTTGCCCCCCTTGCTGCTGCATGGGTGCAGTGCCCGATGTGTTGCGAGGCCATCGATGCAGTGCTGGTGGTGCTGTGACAGCGAGTGCAAAAGGTGTACCAGGCCCCATGCATACCGTTGAGGATTTGCTTCCTAGGGACGCCACTTTAGAAGGCCCTTTGAATGACGTGCACAGAGCCATTGCAGTAACCTGTGCAGAACGCTTTGCAGCATGGGTGCTGAGATCTCAGTAACCGCCAGTGTTGGGCCTGAAATTTGACAGTTTGGTTCTACAGAACCTGAGCACGTGGACCTTTTCCATCGCTGTTTTACTGTTCACTGGTAGATTTATCAACATATCTTCATCTGCACGGTGCAGCCTTGAAGGAGGGGGCTTTTCACTGGTCTCGGAGCAGCCCCCTCTTCCCCCCCCTCAATGCTCTGCAGCCCTCAGCGTCCCGCCCTGTGCACCGTCCATGCCCAGGAACCAGCGGGAACACAAGCAGCAGCAGCAGCAGCAGCAGCAGCAGCAGCAGCAACAGCGGCGCGGGGATCGGGATGGCGACAGCGCGGCCAGCGCCGGGCCGCCCACTACGCCCAGCGGGCTTGCCACCGATGCGCCTGCTGCCGCGGCCGGTTTGCAGCGCGGCCATGCAGCTGCGCGTGGCGCCGGCGCTGCGCGAGAATCGCATGCAAGCCACTCGGGTCGCGATCCCGTGGCCCAACAGCATGAGCAGCAGCAGCAGGAGCATCCTGAGGAGCCGAGCCTGCGTCAGGCGTACTCGGCAGCAATGGCGAGGGCATGCTTGCCTGGTAGATATCGCCCGGCATCAGCGGTACAGATGGACGCGTTCCTGCAAAGTGGTAATGGGATCTTGGTAAGAGGTGCAGGGGCGAGGGAACAGGACTGTCTTTAAAGGGAAACATAACTCTTTTGGGTGCAGTGTGCGCTGGGTGAAGGTGTGAGGGAGGCCTTTGGGGTTGCGACGACCTGCTACAGGTGCAAAGACTGCCACCAGGCCACCCTAGCTACCCCTGCCTGCGATCGGTCGGTTCACGCTGTGCTTTGCCTTGCTGCTGCTCCCTCTTCCAGCCCCACGTTCCAGTTGCCGAAGCTGCTGTGTTGAGTTTTGCGATGCTGCCGGCGGCCAGGCATCTGCAGCCTTTTGCGCACCACATGCTGAAGGCGCTTGAGCCGTGCAGCGCAGAGGGGGTGGAGGAGGAGGAGAGGCAGTGAGCGAGGCCGGGGGCGGCCACGAGGCCTAGGCCTGCGCTGGCGGCGGCGGCGGCGGCAGCTGTGTCACCAGGGGATGATGCAGATGATGCCATCGTGGTACCTGCATGCTCGGCGGTGTGGACCGCGGTGGCGGCCAAGTTCGCAAGGCATTGCGGCACGCATGTCTCCCCCGGCATCACCCCACTGATGCTGGCGACACACTGAGGCGCGCTGCCGTCGCTGCGGTTCATGCTGGGCTGGGAGGCTGACGCGGCCAGGGCAGCGGACGAGGGCCAGCCTGGGGGGGTGGCGGAATGGTTGGCGGGAGTAATGGGAAGACGTTGGGCGGCAGGGCAGGGCGCCAGTGGCGGCAGGGCGGTCGGGGCAGCGGATGGGGGCAAGGGGTGGCGGCAGGCGTGGCGCGAGGCCATGGGGCAGCAGGGCAGGGTAGTCAGGGTGTTGGCAGAGCAGCAGGCGTGACAGCAGGTTTTGGTGGGGCGGCAGCAGGGGCAGGAGGGGGTAATGCTGCGGCGCAGGCTGTCAGCGTGGTTGAAGGGCTGCTGACCACAGCAACGGTTGACGTCCTGTGCGCGGCCCGGACATCCAACAGGCGGACGCGCAGGGCCGCACTGTGCTGCACTTCGCGGCCCGCTGCTCGCACGGCCATGCGGCGGCGGTGCGCATGCTGTTGTCGTCTGGGGCGGAGCTCGAGGCGCGGGACGCGGCCGGCCTAACGCCGCTGGCGGCGGCAGTGCCATGCATCAATGTGGCAGCTGCCCGAGCACTGCTGGCGGCTGGGGCAGACCCGCAGACGTACGACTACCAGGGCCGAAGCGCCCTCGAGGTGAGGCTTGCTGTGACCGCGCTTTGTGGCTATGATGTTGCATTATCGATGTACAGCTGTCCAGATGTGCAGCCGCACAGTTCAAGTACACTTGCGCAGCTGCTGTACTGTACCGTGTCTGGTCAAGCTTGCGATCGTAATGCCGCCCCCCCACATGAGTGCAAACAGGTTGCACTGATTTGCGGTTCCGCTGAAGTGGCCCTAGAGCTGCTGGCTGCTGGTGCCGACGTCACCCTTCCCGACGCCCAGGTCAGTTCTCTAAGACAGTTCTGTCCCAAACTTTACAGCAGCACGGCCTTTCAAGCTAAAAACCCTGCCCTGTTGGGGCGAGGAGCCTTGGACGCTTCTAAGAGGTCAGCAGCTCAGCTCATCTCTGAACAGTCGCTCTGTGCCGCCATGAGCCAGCTTGCAACACCACCCTCCTTTTCAAGCCTGCAAGCCACACTTCCCCCACACTATGTAGTGCCGCACATTATGGTGACTAGTGTGACCTCGCCTCCCAATGCGTAGGGGCAGCATGACGCCCAGAGGACGGGGTTCACCTCCGTCATGGCGGCATCAGGGTTTGCAGGAACACCGCCGGCTGCCGTCGCGGCGCTAGTGGACGAGCTGCTGGCGCGCGTGGGGTGTGTCGCCCAACAGCTACTTCCTGGGCCATGCCTACCCTGACAGTGACGAGGGCATCGGCGGCAGCGGTAGCAGCGGCGGCATCAGCGGCAGCAGAGGCGGCAGCAGAGGCGGCCCAAGCGCTATCGGCAGCGGTGGCAGTGGCGGCCCAAGCCCCAGCGGCAGCGGCAGTGGCGGCGGCGGCAGTGGCGGGGGCAAGAGCAGCAGTGGCGGGAGCAGTGGTGGCCCAAGCCCCAGCGGCAGCGGCAGGGGCGGCAGGGGCAACGGAAGTGGTGGGGGTGGAGGCGGCAGCAGCCGCGGAGACGGCAGCAGCAGCAGCAGCGGCAGGGGCGGAGACGGCAATGGCAGCAGCGGCGATGACGGCAGCCTTGGCGAGCCCATGAGGATGCTGATGGCGGCGTGCGGGATGTACACAACCGGGGCGACGTTCGAGGCGTACCTTGTGTCGCCGCACCGCACGCTGCTGAGCCCAATGGACAACGGGGTCGCGAACGACGCGGTGATCGGAGCGCTGCTGGCGGCGGGGGTGGACGTACGAGTGCCACCGCGGCGGTTATGCAGCGCTACATGGGGCGTGTGGGGCCGGCAATGCGGCGGATGCGGTGCTCCTACTGCTGGCGGTGGGGGCGGATGCCAACGCCAACGCAGCCAGGCATGGCAACTACCAGAAGCCTCTGGTCGTCGCGCTGAGGAACCACAACATGGCTGCGCTTGAAGCGCTGCTGGAGTGTGGCAGTGTGGACGTCAACAGGTGGCTGCAGCGTGGGAGCAGCGACCTGCAATGCCGCTGCTGCTTTCTTTCGGCGCAGACCTGAACTTGGGGCGGGCCAGGGTCAAGACGCCAGCGCCAGCTGGCGGTTCGGCGGCTGTACGGCTTTCGGTTAGGAAGGAGTGGGTGGTGCACACGCCACTGATGCTCCTGATATCGATGGGTGCCGAGACAGCCGTGGCGGCTATGCTGAAGTTGGGTGCGGACCTGCGGCTTGTGATCCTGCAGGGCGTACCGCCGATGGTTACGCAGCCGCCACTGCGGGCGGGTGGCTGCCACCGCCGGGCCCCGGCGGTTGGCGGTTGGTAAGTTATGGGCGGTACAGCAGGTGCCGCCTGGGTGCGCCCCCAAGGTGTTTGACACGGAGGACCTGATCAAGCAAGTGGTGCCGTACGTGGAGGGGGACGGTACGGTGCACAAGCGCATCACCGCCCTGATGCGCCAAGAGCGACAAAAGAAGGACCGGCGGAAGGCGGGACCCAGCCCGCAGGTGCAGGTGGGTGGGCGGTGGTGGGGCTGGAGGGGAGGGGGGAGGCAGTTGGGGGCGGGTTGGGGCGATGGCAGGCGGATTGCAGTAGAGAGAGAACACAGGAGTTGACAGAGGGAACTCACAGTGAGCGCTAGATACGCGGGTCAGAATTCTGCCTTGCACTGCTGCGAAAAAAGAGCGTCTCGTTATTTCTGCTCAGTGTGCTGAACCCCTGTACGTTGTCGCAGCTGCTGGCGTTTCCTGTCCATTTCTTACTCACCTGATAATCAGGTCCTGACTGCGCTCACCTAGCTGACTTGCGCATACGCATGTGTGGTCAGTTTGTGGTGCCGCAGGCGACGGCGCGCGGAAGCGAGGCGCAGGGTACCGGGGCAAAGCCAGGGTGGGAGGAGGCCGCATCCCAGCTTGTGGCTCAGGAGGAGGCTGAGAGCGCGAGGGAGAGGGGGGGGGGCGCAGCGGCCAAGAGGAAGAAGGGCAAGAAGAAAAAGAAAGGCAAGGCAGCCAAGCCGTCAGGGGCGGACAGTGTGGAAGGGGAGGCACAGCATGGTCAAGGGTTGACGAAGGAGGAGGAGGGGAAGGTTGGAGCTGGTAGCTTGCGGGAGTTGCAGGAGGTGGATGGGGCAGACGGGGAGGTCAAGGCAGCGAGTGCAGAACGGCTGGTCGCGAGTGTGAGGAAGGAGGGCACAGCAGCAGGGGCAGAAGGTGCAGGTGAATCGGCAGCTGTGGTGGACGAGGCGAGCAAGGCAGCAGGGGCAGCAGGGGTAGGTGGACCAGCAGCAGAGGTGGACAAGGCNGGGGAGGTCAAGGCAGCGAGTGCAGAACGGCTGGTCGTGAGTGTGAGGAAGGAGGGCACAGCAGCAGGGGCGCAAGGTGCAGGTGAATCGGCAGCTGTGGTGGACAAGGCGAGCAAGGCAGCAGGGGCAGCAGGGGTAGGTGGACCAGCAGCAGAGGTGGACAAGGCGAGCAAGGCAGCAGGGGCAGCAGGGGCAGCAGGGACGACAGCATGTTTGGATGCAGGGACGAAGGCAGTGCGGGCATCGGCAGGGAGCCTTGGGGTGGAGGGTGCAAGTGTGACCACCAACTCATCGCACTGCCAAGGTGCATTTGCAGAGGGGGTTACAACAGCAGGCGCAGCAGGGGAGACAGGAGCGGCAGCAGCGGCAGCAGGGGAAACAGGGGCGGCAGGGGCAGCAGGGGCTGCGCAGGTAGCAGCAGGGGCCGCAGGGGCGGCAGCGCAGGTAGCATCAGGGACAAGTGTTGCTGAGGGCCGCAGCGCTGAGCTGGAAGGGGTTGTTACAACCGCCGCCGCAGCCAGCTGAGACAAGAGTACTGGCAACGTGTTGGCACCTGCCCCCAGTGACAAGCGCGACAGCAGGCTATGCGTGGTGTGCATGGCGCAGAGGCCGGCAACAGTGTGGGTGCCCTGCTCCCATGCAGTGCTGTGCCAGGCCTGCTGCGACCCCATCACAGCAGCCAAGGACGAGGTGAGGCCATGAAGTCAGCTGAAGTGACCTTTATTGCACAGGGAGGACCCTTCCAAAATTGTAAGTCGGGGCTGCAAAGGACTGGCCATGGCTGTCAGGGCCAGAGTCGCAGGGGGCGTGGGTCTGGCCTGCGGGTCAGGAACCAGGGCTATGTACACATATGTAGGCCACTCAACAGTCCGCGGGGCAGCAACAGTGCACACAGGACTAGGTGCCGTTTGAGGTTGACTCCATTGCAGCACTGTCTCTTGAGCTACAGCTCTTATCCGGCTGTCATCAATACATTTCCTGTGGCCAACGGCGCAGAGCCGGTAGCCTGCAACCTGAGGCTCTGAGCCCTTGGCGACATCTTCATGTGCAGGGTCTGTTCAACCCGCTGTTGCACTTCCCCGCTGCTGTGCCCTTTAGTGCCCTGTGTGCTGTGAGGCCATCGATGCAGTGCTGGTCGTGCTGTGACAGCAGTTCTTCGTGTACTCTCCCCACGGCGATGGGCGCTGCTGAGCGTATGCTTATCAGGATGACACTGGGAAGACAGGATAGGTCCCTCCATTCCGGGAGGGCTACCTTCGAAGGGGGAATTCCCTAGCCCCCTCAGTGCGCAAACGCAGTGTGCAATCTGCAGATGGGTCGCCCTCTTAGTCCTTTTGCCAAGCTATCCTCTTATCATCGACGAGCATGTTGTTCTCTGCACGGTAGCTGCTCGCCGTAGACAATTTTTCTAGAACCAGCTTGTTGTCATAGTGCCGCAATCGCCCTTGAAATGTGTTCAGGACCTAGCTGCAAGGTGCCTTGCTCTGCCTGCTTTAAGCGAGTAAGCGGCGCAGTGCAGCTCAGCACAGCAGTGTGACAGCACACTTGCAACTCCTAATGTGGTATAACAGTGGTAGGGTGTTTTTTTCTGCGCACCACTTCCTTCCCTAACGAACGCCTACGTATCCTGCGGGCAAAGTTCGTTTTTCCTTGCTATGGTGTAACTGCAAGAAAAGGCCTAGGAACCTTGCTACGGTGACACAGGAGGTGATTCTGTGGCTGCCCGAGCACTGTATGCAGACTGCATGATGCAGTATTGCGCAACACCTGCAAGCACAGCAACAGCCACCAGAGTAGCAGTATCGCCACCAGGCCTAACAGCAGATGCAACAAGTGGTAGATTTGCAGCAGCATGTTAGCAGCTTGCATCAGTGTGCTTCAGGACCATGCAACAGGGGCAAGTGGCCACAACAGAATTTGGCGATTGGCAAAAAAACAAGCGCTGCTTTCGGTGGCATTGCGTGCAAATCAGGCAGATTTTTGCACGTGCATTTGCTCATTTCCCATGAAAACTCATGGCCCCACACCCCGATGAGCCTTCGAGCACACCCACGCAACACCTCGCAAAAGCTGCGTACCACAACCCACAGCTCGCCCCTGACCTTCAACACACAAGCCAGAGCAATATGTAGGAACGCTGCATGTCTGCGCACGTTTCAATTGGCTTGTCGTGCGTCCTGCAAGCATGCGATCGCATGCGCGTTTGCAGGTCGGATTTTCAAGCCCTCAGCAGCTCGCTGCGCGTTGGAGCGCTTGGGCAGACGAGCGACGTGCGCTTCCAGGCAAGGCATGGGTGTGCATGGGGCCTTGCAAGGCAGGTTGGCGTCAGCAAGCAGCAGCTACAGCAGCGGCACAAGCGCATGATGACACAACGAGGGGCTGGATGTGGGTGCTGCACACACCACTCTGCGGAAAGCCCTTCTCGGAGATTGAGGGCCCTCTGAGAGGTTGCCGTAGCCAGCTTCCTCACAGCACAGCAGCCTGGGAGCCATGGTTCGGCGCTTGCATTGGGGCGGAAAGCAGCCCGCTACTTCCGTGCCGCTGCAAGGGAATGCAGAGCACCTGCGAACATGCCAACAGGAGCGTGGTGGGCTAGGTGGGCGTGCATTGACGACACAGTGCACCACCCTGCCAGAGCCCAAGCACCCTGCCAGAGCCCATGCAGCCAGGTGCTGAGATGGCATCCCCACTTGTGCACACCCCTGGCCGCAGTTTGGGACAGAGTACAGCAGCAACTTCCACCCACCACCCGAGGACGTCTACAACTACCGGCCGCTCCCAGCTGTGTTCCAACCAGAGGGCACCAAGGGAGTGGTGAGTCCATGCTGCAACAGGAAGGGTGTGGGGCATGCCTCCCTGAAACGATGAAATAAATGGCTGCCTCCAAACCTCTCCCACGGCCTCTACACAGGCTCAGGGTTACCTACGGACCACTCCCTTCCTTTATTCACGCTTGTAGACCTTTCTTTCTTTCAAGGGCTGGAAGTGCCTTATAAAGCACTCCCACATCCTGCCCCTCCCGCCCTCAGTGCCTGCCTCCGTACGATGTGCTTTGACCTGCAGGGGAGGCATCTAGCGACCAAGACTGGCATATTCCCCCGCCTGCACGCATCGCTGGAGGAAGTCAAGGGGAAGCTGGCTCCAGTCCACACTGAGCTGACAGCAAGCCTCAGGGTAGGTTGGCAACGAGGATGCGGAGGGAATGGGGGTGAGGTGGGGTGAGGACAACATCAGCACTGATGGAAGCGAACTGGGACCGGCTTGAAATGGGTGGGGGGCATGGAAACAATTGCTATGTATGGGTGGGGGGAGGAAGGGGCAGCACTGGTGACAGGAGTGGGCCTGGGACCGGCATGGAATAGGGTTGCGTCGGAAGGGTGTGGCAGGGCGGGGATGGGTGGGAACAGAGCGGGGAACGGCTCACGATAGGGAGGAAAGGCAAGGGGGCAGCGGGCAAGGGCAGCAATACGGCAACGCCAGCTTGTTGACAAGCATAGCCGTCTGACGCGCTGCTGCATGCTGCAATGGTGCTCTGTGCAGAGGCTGGACGTGGCCGGCAATGGCTACGTGAACATGGAGGGCCTAGAGAAGGGGCTAACGGAAACAGGGGTGTTCTTGTCACAGGTACGCATGTGTCAGGGTTACAGTGTGGGAGGGAGACAAGGTGTGTGTAACTGGCTAGTGTGGGGAAGATTGAAAAGGGGCTGAAGCGGACAAGTGTGCTTTTGTCACAGGCGCGCAATGCAGAAGGCTGAAATGTTGTTTGGGGATGGCATTGGCGGTGCAGGTGGGGAGGGCAAAAGAAGTGTAGGGTGTGTAGAAGATGGGAAGATGGGAGGTCAATGAAACTCTCTGGTCCCCTGTCACATGCAACACGCAGGCGGACGTCAACGAGCTCGCCAACTCAGCGCCCCGCAACGTATCAGGCGACCTCGATTACGTCGCCCTGCTTGACTCCATCGTGCACAAGGGCACCGCAACAGGGACAGGGACATTCGCGGAGTCGACCAGCGCCCCCATCGCCCTGCCCCAGACCTTTGAATGGCCGGGGGACGCACCGCTGGCGGTCAGCCTGCGCCTGCACAACACGACATCACCGTACGAGGTGTGGGGGAGGTGTGAGGAAACGTGGGAAGGTATGGGAGGGGCCAGAATAGGGCTGTAGGCTGTTGTGAATTGTTGCGTGTCACACAAAGACGCGGCGCTGCACGCGGTGCTGGTTGTTGAAAGAGTGAACTTGTGTGATGGACTTGTGAGATATCGGCCACGGACAGCAGTCTGCCTACTTTTAAATTCCTGAACGCTCCTCTCCCGGGCCCGCTCTTCTGTTGGCTGCTAGCTGGAGGCGCTTTGCGACCAAGCTGACAGGACTTGAAGAGTCACAGGCTGCCTGCAGGCAGCTGCTGCTTTCAGTAATAGTGGCGGGGTTGGGCGCCGCAAGAGCGAACGTAGCACTCAAACCTTTCGGGGAGGGTGCCAGTACTCATCGTGCCCATAACACCCCTTCTGTCTTGTCCTCAGGTGTCGGCTGCCAACATGAAGCGCTTTGCGGCCAAGCTCACAGACATCCGCAAGCACGAGGGCGACCCCGAGAAGGTGTTCAACCTGCTACGCAACTACCTGATGCAGGAGCTGCTCATCTCGCCGGGGCCTGCGCTAAACCCCGACCTCAGCTTCCGGCAGTGGCTCATGTTCAATGGCGTGCTTGCGCGCTCAGACACGCGCGGGCCAGGGTGAGTGGTAAGGTGACGCTTCCTGCGACACCCTATTGGGTAGGGTGTCGCAGGTGATGTAGGTGATACCTCTTTGGGCGTTGGGTTCTCGGCCGAGTAGCATTGCAGTGCGCAGCATGTAGCTGCAGCGCCACAAGCGCGGCTTGCGATGCCAGTGGTTGACCGGACAGAGAGTGTCTGTGTAGTCGGATTGGTTTAAGAAGAAAGCCAGCGCACTCCTGCGACAGAGAGCATGTGGCTGCGTAAACCGACAGTGCCGGGTCGCAGTTGTTTAGGGCACTGCGAGGGTGTAAACAAGCCCTGTCCCAAATGGGCCAGGATTTACAGGCTCACGACCAAAAGGCCTTTCCCGCAAGCAGGGCACTCAAAGTGGTGTGTCTCCCCCCATGCATGGACGGCATGACGCCGAAAGGGCGAGGCACCCTCACGTCAGGTCACACTTCCCCTCGAAATGTGGCCCAGGGAGCATTTCCAGTGTGGTCAGTGTGACCCTGTACCCTGTTCCCCGCAAGCAGGAGTGTACACCTATGAAGTGATGGTGCTTTCAAGGGACTGATGGCCTTACCCCTTGCCTACCCTGCTCCTCGCAATGCCCACACTTCAGGGTCATCCCTCCCGAGGTGTACGAGGTGCTGAACCAGGTTATCTCGTCACTCGGGGTCACACCCATGAGCGCCACCATGATCCCCACCGAGCTAGGAGCTTCGCTGCGGCACACCACCCTGCGGGTGTGATTTCTATCTGGCACTGAAAGTAACTGACAATAACCGACAGCTAGCTGACTGGTATCTGAATGGTATCTGAGTCTGTTTATGTGTTCATCTTGCCTTGCTTGTACTGCTTCAACCACTGAGTTGTTGAACAGCAGTTTTGTTTTGCACGAGGTGGCGCAACAAGTAGTGTGTTTTACAGTCCTGGGGGGCACCGCTAGGGCGCATAGGACCCCTGCCCAAAAACGGGCAGGATTTCCTGGTACCAACATCGAAAAGGGCTCACGTGTGGCCAATTGAAATGAAGGGAACCAAACGCAATCAAGAACTCAAACAGCCAAACCGCAGCCCTGGGTTAAAGGGCCATACCAAGCGCTCTAGAGAGCCAGCACTCAAACAGGAAGGCATTTAACC
>JAWZTI010001746.1:0-11587 GCA_039880955.1 Chlamydomonas urium | reverse complement strand
TGCGATGGAATTGTGAGCGCTGGCTGGCGGGAAGGCTGCAGTGTGACGGGGAAGCAAGGATGGACAGTTGTACGCGAGGGTGGTGAGGGTGAATAGTGGGCCTGTGGTGTTGCAGATAGGCTGTGCTGCCGAGATGCGAAGGGTGCGTGCAGCTGTCCTGAAAAGGAACGTAGGTCCTGGGTGCCGGTGGTGAGTGGGGAGGGGCGCTGAGGGATGGGGTGATGGTGATTGTGATCGGTCCTGGTATGATTGCAGGGAAGGTGCCAGTGACTGGGGTGGAGAGTAAGGGGGGCCGCCGGTGGGATGTGCAGGGAGCGCAGGAGGCCTCCTAGGGGATGGAGCAGGCCTGGGAGGCCCTCAAACGGCTCTTGCGATTATGGAAATTGGATGAAGTCTGGCTGCCTTGGCTGCAACGCGTGGGAATGACCCAGCCGCTGCCTGGCAGCATGAATCAACGGAAGGCTCAAGCCTGGCCTCATCGCCGGCACAGAGTTGGTGCTAGGCACAAGCCATGTGTACGGTGAGTGTGCCCATGCATGGCTGCTATGCACCAGCGCTGTCCCAGCGCTGTCCCAGGCAGCTGCTGCCAGCCGCTGCCGCCGCCGCTGCATGCAGCTGGCCAGGCTGCAGCTGCGCGTGCACTCCCCTGTTGCGGGGTGCTGCTAGGGCTTCGACATCCAACGTCTCTGCGGAGCAGCACACATGCACGCGCGCGGCAGTCAGCCGCACTGTGCACGATGCGGTGACGCAAGCACACCTGGCGTAGGCGCACGGTGAGCACCTGTTCGTCGCATCCAAGCTCCTGATGCTTCATGGCAAAGGCATCTGCCGCCGGCGGCCTGTCCTTTGTGACGCAGCGCAGCCAATTGACAGCGTAGGCAGCAAGTTTGCGCGCAAGGTTGAACGAAAGTGGAGTTGCGAATCTCGCCCAGTTCAACTTCGAAACGACAGCTGGCTGTGCGTTAAATATTTGTGGCACCGCTGCATGATCACACCTCTCCTGCCGACCTGTTCAACCTGTGATGCAAGAGCCCAAACAGCAAATACTGAACCATCAGTGCAGCAGACGCTCCTGCATGGCCTCTTGCCAACGTGTCAGCAGCTTGTGCAGCTGGCAATAAGTGTTGCACTGCCGAGCCACTGCACAGCCTTGTGCACTGCACGAGGCTGTGCTGTGCGCATGAAATGAGGCAGCCACGCAGGCATCCACAAGCCAACCAGTCGCATCGACCATCCAGGCGACGTCACTGCCTGCTGCCCTGAGCGCTCCTGACTGCAGCTGTGACGCCACCCACACAAGCATGCATGGGCAAGATAGGGTTCTCTTGTAACAAGAACAGACACCTCAGGTATGTTGCGCATGTGAGACCACTGATGTGAGGATGGCATGGACATGGGCTGTGTGCGTTCATGCCCGACCAACCATGCATGCTTCAGAACCCTAGGGCTTGTCCAGGCATGGCACGCCCGCGCAGGAAGAGCGTTGTCGGGCGGCGTTTAACGGCAGGATTCAAGTACTGCGTTGCGGCGCAATCCAACTGGTTGGGTGTGAGCGCTGGCTGAGGTTCTGCATTTCACATCGCCGCTTCATTGTTGTTGCGACAGCAAGGCGCGATGCAAGCTATTTGGTGCGCCTGCGAAGACAGCAGCCTGAGCACAGCAGCTGGTCAGATGCAGGGGCAGCAGACCTTTGACCCCTTTCAGCTGCCGAGGCCCTGCCTGGAGCTCATCCTGCAGCAGCTGCCAACTTCCACCAGGGGCAGCCTGCGCCAGGTTAGCAGGCAAGCAAGGTCAGCAGTTCACGAGACAACACGTCAAATCAGCCTACTCAGCAAGGAGCAGACAGTGCAGGAAGATCAGCAGATGACACACCTGCCAGTCTGGCTGCCACAGTGTTGGAGGCTGCAGCAGCTGCGGCTTTCTGGAACAACGGCCCTGACTGACCTAAACGGCATTCCCAACAGCCTGCGAGACCTAGAGCTCAGTAGCTGCTATGCGCTGTCAGATTTCTCGTTGTTGCTCGCCTGCACCAACTTGCGGGAGTTGCTGCTGGAGCGCCGTATTGGTCACCGCTCACCTGTGACCGCCGGTCATGAGGCTGACTGGACACGGCTGATCAGGAGCATAGGAAACGAGTCCATTGGCAGCTGTGTCTCCCTTAACTCCATTCCAATCGCATACCACAAACCCATGTGGATGCAGACGGTCGCTCTGGTACTGCCACACCTCACCACGCTCACAAGCTTTGAACTGTGCACTGATCTCTCGATCGCGCTTGCGCACAGAGATGCAGGAGGGCAACTAGTGAAAGCATTGGCGCCTGCAGCGCGTTGCAGGCACTGCACCTGTACGTGCTTGGAATTCAGCACATCACCTCACAGCTGGGCGCAGCCTTTCCACAGCTGCAGCACCTCACACTTCTTGACCTGAGCGGCAGTTGCAGCAGTAGCAGGGAGGCAGGCAGCTTGGAACCCCATGTTGACCTCACATGGCTTGCGCCTAGCCTATCACGCCTGTCTGCGCAGTATGCGCTGGACCTGCAAGACGTCTCGCTTGACATTAAACATGGCCTAGCGCCTCTGGCCCCTGCCCTGAACGCCCTTGCCTCCTCCGCCTCCCTGCGCCGGCTTGACCTGCGATGCACCGGATTGCACTGTGACAATTTGCAGGCCCATCTACCAGACGCACAAATTCACTGTGCTGACCAGGTGGATGAGTGGCCGCAGCTGCCTGGCAACAGGGCAGAGCTGCAGGTTTGGTGCACCGCCAAGTCAGAGGAGGATGTAGAGGATAGGTATGATTATGGTTTTGATGAGTAGGCCAAGTAAGACGCCACAAGGGCACTGAGGGGTCCTGGGCCAGAGGACTCCTGACTACTCGGCTGGGGGGGCGCCCCTTGGCGAAAAAGCCAGGACTCTGCTAGGGGTTGTTGCCGGGGACAGTGTTGACCGGAGCTCGTGTCACCTGAGGGGTGACACGAGCTCGTTTTACTTCCATGCCCAAGCTAAGGTCCCTGCTGAACCCGTGGTTCCACAAGCCCTCAACCGCCCGGGGCGTTCAGTTGAAGACCCCCCAAACCCTGCCGACCTCACCTCTGTGAGCGGCATCGTCCGCGCGCTCTCCTATGCTCGCTCGCATTTCTCCCCTGACTCCCCTGCTGGCCTCTTCCGCGATCGTGCCCCTGACGCCGCTGCCCGCATTGCGGCTCAGGACCAGCTCCTTGTCCTCAGCACGACGTTAAACTGCTAGAGAGGGCAGATGTACCCTGGTACTTTTCCAGAGGTCACGAGCTCGATTCTCATTGCGGAAGGAGTTTGTTTCGGTTATGGTTTCTAGACTTCGGGTGCCCTGCTTGCGGGGAAGGCCTTCGAGCCACTTTCGATCATGAGCCTGCAAATCCTGGCCCATTTGGGACAGGGGTTGTATGCGCCCTCGCGGTGCCCTAAACAACTGTAAAACACACCACCACCAGAGCAGTAGGAGCCGCGGTATGCGTGGTAACCGTGTGGCCGGGCGCTGGCCCCTCCAAGATGGTGGGCGTGGAGCCCCGCGGGCTGACAATCTGCCACAGGGAGGGCGGCGAATGCGCGGCAGTGACGACCGCTTCCCAAGCATTCGGCAAAGCACCAATGATGGCGTGGAGGTCCGCCGCTGCAGGCGGGGTGAGGAAAGCCGTGTTGGCGAGGGCCGAGCGCAAGTCGCGAAAGCGCGTCCACGTACGGGCTTGGGCAGTGGCGATCGGAGGGGTTTGGAAGGCGTCGTTGTGGAACGTGAGCTCTAGCAGAACCGAGTATCCAGTGACTGCTGAAGCTGGCACGGCGCGAGACACCATGACCTTGCGAAAGGCAGCCACAGCCTCTCTGACGTAGGGAGTGGCGATCTGGTCAAAGGCCTGGTCGGGTACGGGAGGAACACGAGGGGTGCTGCCTGCCAGCACGGCCCAGGCCGGCCCTGATGGGAAGGTGTCTGGGAGGCCAGTTGGGCGTGCCAGCCCCACTTCGTGCAGGAAGAACGTGGTCCAGGGGTGCTGCTGGTGGCGGAAGGCTTGGCACACGGACATGGAGCGCATGGCAGCGAAGGAGTGGAGGAGATGCGGGGCGCCAATGCCACCAGCGTGAACGGGAAGCGTGGGCACATCAAAGCGAGGGTACAGCTTGGTCTTGAATGGGGTCTCCTCTTCCGGGCGGTCAGTGGCAGCCACGTGTAGTAGTGTGTTTTACAGTCCTGGGGGGCACCGCTAGGGCGCATAGGACCCCTGCCCAAAAACGGGCAGGATTTCCCACGTAGTTGTTGATGGCATCTTGCATGTCCTTCAGGTGGCCAGGTTGCGGGGGAAGGAAGCTGCTTACGAAGACAGCCTTGGAGGCCACGCAGGCCTGGGTCACGTGGGCCCGACCCAGCAAGCCAATGTGAAGGGGGGCCCACTTGGCCGCTACGGCTCTCATAGCTGCAGCCTTCCGCGAGAAAGCGGCATCGATGCAAGCCCCGGGGTCGTTCGAGAAGGGCACCCCCAGCAGCCTGGCAGGAGGCTCATCTGCCGGTTGCAGGCGCTACCCAGTCGCAGCATGGCAGGGAGAGAGCGCCGGGTCCAACGAGGCGTGCACAGAGTCCGCAACATGCACGAGGACACACTTGGCGACAGACTGGCCGACGCCACTGGCCCGGGCAAAAAGGTCGTAGGCGTCGCGGATGGCGGGCAGGTCTCTGTCTGGGTCGGTTGTGGGATGCTTGACGTCGTCAGCATACTGCATGGAGGCAGGGCCCGAGGCCCCACCAGGCATGGGGATGGAGGTGAGGCGACCTCGGCAGCGGAGGCTATCCAAGTAGGCCACGAGGGGCTGGAGGACGATGGCCCATTGCTGGCAGCTGACAGAGGCTCCATGAGCCAGGGAGTGAGCCACAGGGAAGGGCTCAGACAGGAAGCCGTTGAGGCGAACGCGCGACGACGCTCCCTCCAGCAGCATACCAACCCAGCGGATGACCCCGCACGAGCGGAAGCCCATCGCAGTCATCACCCTGCTGAGGTACTGGCGATTGACGCTGTCGTAAGCCTTGGCCAGGTCAGAAATGAGCAGCCAGCAGGGCAGGCCTAGCTCACGGAGCCTGGTAGCCAGGGAAAGATGGTACTGAACATTGTCGCTGATGTCACGTCCGACAAGAAAGGCGGACCGAGTGAGGTCGACGAGGAACTCGAGGGGTTGCTGCAGCCGATTGGACATGATAAGCATGACAAGTTTGACGTCAGTGATAAGGAGCGTGATGGGCCGCAGATGCTCCAGATCGTACGACGCGTCCTTGGGTTTGCCCGGCTTGGCAACCAGGCAGATGACCCCTTGCAGCAGCCGCGCCAAGGGGCTAGGATCGCCTGCAGTACCTGCAGCTGCGAAGGCGGCGTTGAACACCTGGAGAAAGACCGGGGTGAGGGCGCCAGCATGGGCAACGTAGAACTCGTAGGGGAGACCATCGCTGCCGGGGCTTGAGCCGCACCGGCCATGGGCCATGGCGCATTGAAGCTCCTTAGCAGTGAGGCGTCCATCGCCGTTAGGGCCCTCCGCCTCGCTCGCCTGCCAGGGGTCGAGGGATCGCCGCAGGGAGCTGTGCGTTGACTCTGCCGCAGGGTTTTGGTTCCTTCGGTGTTGTGTAGGGCAGGCTTGCCTGCAGACTACGCTTCCTCCTTAACTCACACCCAGGGGCGTAGTTCTTTCTTTCTTACTACTCGGCTGAGAAAGACGACTGCCGCAGCAGTACAGCTGTAGAGAGGGGACTACTTCTACTGGCACTTGCTCGTCCGAAGTTTATGTGCGCATTTCATAGCCGGCCAGACATGGGCATATGGTGGATCGTGAGCAAAGACGAGGCACAGCCTTGCCTGTGTGAGCTACAGCCCCCACTCGCTGCTTGCCATGGCAGGCCCTGCCTTAGGTTGAAGATGGGCTTCATAGGAATTCCTTTTTTGGCCTGTCATGCTCACACTACCCACACGTCAGATGTACAAGTATGTAGGCCATGCTCCAGTCTGTGTCACCGGGTTGCAAGCATTCGTATTGTCATCAGGTTGATTGGGTTGTGAGTCTCAACCAGTGACATGAAAATTTTGCTACTGTTCTGGGATTGAGACAACTTCCCTGCCCATTTGATTCCTTCGGAGTGTACAATTTGGATTGTCTCATGTCGTCACTGTCAACTCAGCATTTATTCAAGGGCCGTGGGACACAGCTGTGGCTGCAGCCTGTGGTGCAACAACATCAAGCATGTCTTGGCTGCTGTTTGGAGTAGCAGCACCCCCCTGAGCAGCTGGAATGCATGGGAGCTGCCACGGCCTTGCCGCCTGCAACGCAGGCGCTACCGCACTTCACACGTGTCACACTTTTTATGTGCCGTTTGGACACATGGGCATTACCAGCAAGGTTTGATAGGAAGCACAAACATAACATAATACATGCATTATGCTGTGCCAGCAGTGTGCATGAGGCCTCGTGCACCTCTGCCAGACTCACGTACCGAGTCTGAGTCTTGGTGGCAGGTCTGTTTGCAGTGCAAGTGTTGGCAACTCCTACTGCACACAAGCCACAAGTTTGCAAGGGCGTGGCCTTTAAAGACATTGGCTCATGATTTCTAGCTGTAGCCTTGCCCGCACAAAGTACAGTCAACCCACCCACAAGCTGCCAGCGCACCCTGCATAGGAGCCGCCTGTAAAGCAGGAAAAAGACGTCAACGATGTCGTCTAAACATGTCCGTCGCACAAAACGCCTCCCATTGGGACATCCATAACCCGCAGCTGTTGAAGGGCAGCCGCAACCCTGCAGACTCTCCCATTCCCAAAAACCATAGGCGATCCTGCGTGCACGAATGCAGCGCTGCAAACACTAAGGACGCGCCATACATAGCGGCTCCCGCGCCAGCCTGCCAGCAACCTCCAGCAAACCAAGCGCGCAGAACCTGCCGAAATTCGGGCATCGTATGCTGTGGACGAGCCGATGCGGCCCATGCAGTCAACCAGTTGTTCCTGTTTGTGTCAGTCAAAGCTGTCGAAAGCGCGTCAGCCTACCCAAGCTCGAGGGGATGCAAGGTGGTCAAGCGAAGCTTAATCTAAGGGCACCCGGGAGACGAGGTGTGTGGGAGGAGGGACTGAGCCTCCGCTGCTCTTGCCACCCTTGCAAGCGCAATGCAAGGGTGAGCTGCAAGGGCGGCCATGGGCGCGCCTGGCTACATGCAAAACAGTTGTTTGCAAGCCAAGGTACAAAGCAAGAACACTACGATGCAGCAGGGGGTGCAACCTCAAACAGTGCACCAGTGCATCACCAGCCGTACGCATGGCTCCAAGCTGGCACCAGTTGCAGGCAGGGTTTAGGCTCAGCCCTAGACCCCGTTCGGCTGACCAGGCTGGCTGGCGCCTCAAGCCCGGGAGCAGTGCTCAGCTGCTCACCAGCTCACAGGTGAACGCACAAGTGTGCACCCCATGCACTGCCAAAGCCACGACTCGCATTGTCAGTAGTTGCCCCTACGCAACCAGGCTCGCCTGCAGGCCGTGCCCTTGCACAGCTTTCGACACCTGGCGCTCTTGGCGCATCCTGCACAACACACAGCTGTCAACTTCTGCCCACCGCCTCCCTGCAGCGGCCCCCATGCTCGAGGCTTGAGAACAGATATAACACACGTCCTCAGCACGACGTTAAACTGCTAGAGAGGGCAGAAGTACCCTGGTACTTTTCCAGAGGTCACGAGTTAGATTCCCATTGCGGAAGGAGCTTGTTTCGGTTATGGTTTCTAGATTTCGGGTGCCCTGCTTGCGGGGAAGGCCTTCGAGCCACTTCCGGTCATGAGCCTGTAAATCCTGGCCCATTGGGACAGGGTTTCTATGCGCCCTCGCGGTGCCCTAAACAACTGTAAGCAAGAGCTGATTGGTGTGGTGCAGGCACTTGAGGAATGGCGGTGCTATGTGGAGGGCACAGAAGTTGTGCTCATCACAGACCACAAGCCCATCACCTGCCTGGACTCACAGCCTCAACTGTCCCGGAGACAGGCCAGGTGGATGGAGAAGCTTGCCAGGTTCAATGACACCAGGAAGTACAAGCCAGGCAAGATCAATGTGGCTGATCCTTTTGCAGGCATATGGTGAAGGCTCCAGCTACCAAGACCCAGACTTCACCGAGACTCTACAGCAGACAGAAGAAGGCTACTGGCTACAAGGCAAGCAGATTGTTGTTCCAGACACTCCAGGCCTCAGAAGGGCTGTCATTGCAGGTTTGCATGCCTCTCCTTTGGCAGGTCATGCGGGCATTGTCAAGACCACTCAGGCAACAACCCGGATTTTCTGGTGGCCAGGCATGAGGCGAGATGTTGAGAGGTTTGTGCAAGAATGTCATGCCTGTCAAACTAACAAGGCATCCAACCAGGCACCGGGAGGGCTCTTGCAGCCTCTTCCCATTCCAGAACGCATGTGGGAGTGTGTCTCCATGGACCTCATCACAGGTCTGCCTCAGACACAAGCTGGCCATGATGCCATTGCAGTGTTTGTGTACAAGCTGTCCAGGATGGTGCACTTTGTATACAGTACGTACCCACCAAGACTGCCCTGTCGGCAGGAGATTTTGCAGAAGTTTACGTGCAGAATGTTGCACGCGTAACAACTGCAACACACACCATCACCACGCGTACATGGTATATCCAAGACACTGATCTCGGATCGTGACCCCAGATTCACAAGCAAGTTTATGAGTGCTGTGTGCAAGCATCTGCAGGTGAAGCAGGCTCTCAGCAGCGCATTTCACACTCAGACTGATGGGCAGACCGAGAGGGCCAACACAACCCTCAAGGACATGCTCAGGCATTACATCAACCCGGACCAGACTGAGTGGGACAGGGTGCTGCCAACAAAATTTGCTGTGAACAACTCCTGGCACCCTTCCACCAGGAATACCCCCTTCTTCCTGAACCATGGTCAGCATCCCCTCACTCCTGTCACAATTGACACCGAATCCATTGTGCCATCAGCAACAGCATTTGTGCACAGCATGGAGAAGCACATCCAGAATGCCAAACTGTGCTTGAAGCAGGCACAGGACAGGCAAAAGGCATATGCAGACCAAAGCAGAAGAGAGGTTTGAGGTAGGCACCAAGGTGCTCCTCAGTACGAAGAACATCCAAGTGAAAAAGGCACAGACCTGACCAGGAAGCTCATGCCCAAGTGGCTGGGGCCTTTCGAGGTTTCGGCACAGGTTGGCCCTGTGGCGGTCAGATTGGAACTTCCGGCAGGCATGAGGATGCACCCTGTGTTCCATGTCAGCTTGGTTAAGCGTTACAGAGACGATGGCAAGGTTCAACTCCCGCCGCCGACATACATCCTTGACAGCACGCCCTTTTACACAGTGCACAAACTGTAAGATGTCAGGCAGAGGAAGAATTCTGTGTCACGTGACCGACGATACACAGAAGATCTGGTCTCCTAGCAAGGATACTGAGAACAGCATGACTCTTGGGAACCAGCCAGGAATATTCTGGATAAATCACTTATTTCAGATTTAAGGCAAGACAGGATGTCCTGCCGAGGGCGTGAGGATTGGGTGGGGGAGCAGTTGTAGCATCCCTGGCAGATACCAGAGCTATGTAAACAAGTGCATAAGCATACATGTGCATTGCACCAGACAAGGTATGCTCGCACCAAAGGTGTGGGCATTAGGCACGGGCAGACCAAAGGTATGGTTGCGAGGCCATGGGGCTCCCCCAGACTCCGATTGAGGTTCGAGTCCTCATCTGCCCTACGCGCCGTGCGCATCAGATAACCAGGCACATTACACAAGCAGCTGAACAAGATAGTGAGTTTCTGCAGCTGTGACTGGCACCTTCAATGGCAGACCTTTGTTCATACATAGGAATGTCCAGACACTTGTACATCACTTGCGTGTTTGCCAATGCAGGTGGCCGAAGAGTCTGTGGCCACCTGTGACATGGCTTGGCCAGCCATTGGCATCGTGCTGGACCACCCGTTTACCAAGGTCCCAGCTCAGAGCGCCTTGGCAGCAGCACGGGCAGAAGCAATGCGAAAGGATGGTGCCCGCGCCCGCAAGGCGATGGCTCCCCAGCCTCATGCGTTGCCCAAAGGCCTCAGGGTTGGCCGTGGCCGGCGTGGTGGCCAGCAGTAGTAGTAGCATGGTGCATAGCAGTAGGCAGCTGCATGGCTTGCAGGGGTAGCTCCATGGACTCTGATGAGGTGCTGGCCCATCTACCGGAGGCTGTCGTTCACCGAGCTGAGGAGCGGCTGCAGACGCCTGACAATAGAGCACAGCTGCAGGTTGGGTGTGACGACTGGTCAGACGAAGATAAAGATGACTATGATGATGATCCCGGCTATAGCTACTCAGATTAGTATGACGGCTACAGCTCCTGAGCCTCGGCCTGCAGCTGTTGTTGAGGAGAGATTGCAATCTAGATCTACTAGATCTCTGCTCAACAGGATCCAAGGTCAATATTGTTTAAAGTGCACACTAATTAGTGCACTGATAAATGCACTATTAGTCGCAATGGCCAGATCTGTCTAGACATGGGCGTATGACAGATCAAGAGCAAAGACGAGGCTAACGAGGCACTTCTCTGCTTAGCTCTGCTAGATCTGCCCAGCTGCAGCTAGCCTATAGGCTATAGCCTCCATTCGCCGCTTCCATGGCGGGTTGAGGGGAAACATACTTCTGTCAACACAGCGTTGGCCTGTCATGAGCCTGTCGTGCCATGCTACTCACATGTGACATGTCAGATCGTTTCAGCGCCAGAGGTGCACTAGGTGCACATGTGTGAGCATTTCACATCCGTATTTTCACCAGGTTGATCGGGTTGTGCATCACATGTTGTGGTGCAGGGTTAACAGCTGTCAACGTTGTTAATCAGCAGCGCTGGGGCGAATTGATGTCCCATGTGCTCGCTTTTCAAATTCGTGCACATGCTGTTTGGACACACAGACGTTGCCAGCAAGGGCTGGAAATCATTTCATTATGCAAGTGATGTCTGCAAGGCCTCGCAAAATGCAGTGTGGGCACGATGGCAGGTCGACCGTGCTTCAGGATATGCGTGCACACAGCCAGCTCAAGGCCAGCATCAATTGCATGCCTCCTGGACGGCACGCAATCGACAGGGCTGAATCCTGGCGCAACCGCAGCAGCAGCGCCCAGCAGTTCCGCAGAAGCAGGCTTGCAGCGCATGACAGATCCTTTCTTACTGCCGGCGCCCTGCCTCGAGCGCATCCTGCAGCGTCAAGACCCACTCAGCGAGTTATGCTTCCCATGGGGCACCTTCAGGCAGTGCAGGCCCCTTACTGTGCGCCAGGTCAGCAGGCAGGCTCGACAGGCGGTGCACGACATTGTACGTGCTCTGGTTCTGAAACCACGGCAGCGCGACCAGGACAGGGTCACCAGCTTGCCCGCCTGGCTGCGTCAGTGCTGGCAGCTACAACAGTTGATATATCAAGACAAGAGAGAGAGAGAGATCGTTACAGAGGCCACCCAATCGGGCGGGGTATTGAAGACAAGGGGACGCAATGACCACTCAATCCGAGGGTAACAACCGATGAAGTTACGAAATTGCAGGGCTTGTAACC
>JAWZTI010001744.1:0-11599 GCA_039880955.1 Chlamydomonas urium | reverse complement strand
GGGGCGGCAGGTGGTTGAGCGCCTGGCGGCGACAGGTCGTCCGGTGCCCAAATCGGTGGAGCGCATGGCCAAGTGGCTGGACGAGATGGAGAAGGAGGGGGGCGAGGTGCCGCTGCTCAAGCCAGGTGTGGGGAGTGTGGTGAGGTGTGGTGAGGTGTGGGGTGCAGGCCGGGTTAAGCAAAGGGCGTGACGGGGTGCCCGTTGTGGTCTCGACAATTGTGACAGCACTGTCAGCCACACAGCAATGACCTCCCCTTTCACCAGCAAGGCTGCTTCAGGGCTGCCCTGCACCCTCCCTCCTCCCCACTCACACGCCCCCTCCCCACATGTCCCCACCCTACCCCACCCCACCGCAGGTGATGCCTCCATGGCCTCCCCCTTCACCGCCAAGGCCGCCTCAGTGCTCCCCTGCACAGAAATTATCAAGCAGGGCCGCTGCACCCTTGTGACGACAGTACAGATGTTCAAGATCCTAGGTCTGCTTTGCCTGTCAACCGCCTACTCCATGTCAGTCATGTACCTGCAGGTGTGACCCTATGGTAGTGAATGCGACTCATGCTGGCAGGCGTGACTCGTGGTGTTTTCGGGGGTTGGTTGAAGTGTGCGGCGGGGCGCACGGGTCTGGGTTGCAGCCAGCGAGGAGTGCTTGTGGGGCTGTGGGTGCCGATATGCTGTCGCAGCGCGGACAACCTTCTAACAGCGTCCTGAGCTGTTCAGTACACGCCGAGTCCCTCCACCAAGCCCTGCCCCCCACACTTCCCCTCACACTTGTGTGGCGCAGGGCGTCAAGCTGTCCGACACGCAGCTCACGCTGAGCGGCATTCTCACGGCTGCCCTGTTCTTCTTCATCAGCCAGGTGAGGGACCGTGGATCAATTAATCCATCATGATTGGTTCAAGTGCAGCGGGGGCTGGCGCAGACTGGTGGCAGGCAGACACGCCACAGCGTGCTGGATCCAGATGCAACCAGCTTGTACTTCATCAGCCAGGTGAAGCATAGAGAGGTTGTAGAGCAGGGTCAGCAGCGGCCGGCTGCACAGTGCTGGACTGTCTGTTGCTTTTTCTCAGCATCCTCTTTTCACCGGGGCCAAATCTGAGGCCATTCCACAGGCCAAGAGGAAACCCACCTAACATGGATCACGCGATTGGCTTTGGCTGTGATGAAGTGCTTTGTGAGGCTGCTCCTCGGAACAGCACAGCCTCATGATCAGCAGTGTGTTGGCGCTGCAAAACAATGGTGCATCTCCTCACAACACTCTGCTGTTCCCTTCTCCCTCAACCCCTCTCCTCGCCCCTGATCCCTCGTCCCTGATCCCTCGCCCCTGATCCCTCGTCCCTGATCCCTCGTCCCTCAGGCCAAGCCACTGGACCGACTGTCCTCCACACGCCCCCACGCCTCCATCTTCAACCCCTACTTCTTCCTCTCGCTGCTGGGACAGTTTGGGGTGCAGCTCTGGGTGCTGGCGCACATGTATCAATTGGCCCTGAAGGTGTGGGGCAGCAGGGGAGGCGGACAGAGGCAGGAGTGTGGGGGAGTTGCAGAAGCGGGCTGGGGTGCAGCTTTGGGTGCTGATGCACACATGTATCAATTGGCGCTGCAGGTGTGGGGCAGCAGGGGAGCAAGGGTGGGGGGGGAAAAGGGCAGGAATGTGTGGTGAGCGGGGGAGGTGCAGGAGCGAGCTGGCGTGCAGCGCACGACATCGATGCACGTGTATCAAGCGGCCCATCCAACCCACACCTCTCCCCTCAACCAGGACACCCCCGCTGAGGAGCGGCTTGCACCTGACGGCGAGTTTAAGCCCAACCTGGTCAACAGTGTATGCTACTTCGTGCAGGTAAGGGCAGAGGAAAAGTGTATTCGCTGGCTTGGATGATGGGGGAGGGGAGTAACAGGATGGAGCCCAATCTGTTCAACAGCGTGTGCTACCTAGTCCAGGTGAACTTTGCCTTGGAGGCTGGTGGGGTGACTCCCCGAGTTGGATGAGGGGTAGAAGAGCATAAGATGAAGCCCGACCTGGTCAGCAGCGTCTGCTGCGTGGTGCAGGTCAGGCAGGAAGAAGGGGTGACGCGCTGAGTTGGATGAAGGGGAGAAAGGGGTAGTGAAGACCGACCTGGTCAACAACGTGTGCTGCGTGGTGTCGATGAAGGGGTAGGGGTGGTTCACTGAAAGATGGTGAAGGCGGGGGAGTCCAGCAAGCACATGTTGGCCAACAAGCTAAGGTGTTGGCCAGCCACACACACAACCCCTGCTTGACAACCCATCCACGACCCCACACTCCAACCGCTCTGTGACACAGGCGTCGGCACAGCTCACCACCTTTGCCGTCAACTTCGTCGGCCACCCATTCAATCAGTCGGTGTTTGAGAACAAGGGCATGGCGACATGCCTCACAGGTATGACAGGCTTCCTCGCCCTCCTCGCCCTCGACCCCTCACAAACCCTGAACCGGGGGTTCGGCCTGGTGCCGATCCCCGACGCGATGAGGTGGCAGCTGCTGGGCAGCTGCCTGGGCGCAGCCGCCGTGTGCTTTGTGTGGGAGCAGGCGCTGAGGCGCGCGTTCCCCGCGGCCCAGCCGCCCCGCAAGGGCTACCTGGCGCATGGAGTGAGGCTGCGGCGGCTCGGGGCTGGCGCTGGCGCTTCAAATTCGGCTGTAGTTACTGGTGGAAAGGCCAAGGCGGAGTGAGGCGGGCAAGTGGTAGTTTGTTTCACAGAGAGAAAGACAGAGCTACGCCCTCGGGCATGAGTGAAGGAAAGATGCAGTCCGCAGGTACCCAGGTTTGTTACACAGTCTTGGAGGGGTGCCAGGTTGGACCCGGGGGTCGGGTTGGACCCGGGGGGGTCGGGTTGGACCCGGGGGGGTCGGGTTGGACCCGGGGGCCCTGCCCTACGCGGGCAGGATTACCTGGTGCAAGCATGGAAGGCGCTCGGGGAGGAGGTGGAAGAGTTGTGCAGGAAGGCAGGCTGCGCCTCCTCAGGGCAAGCTAGAGGTAGGGCCCCTTCCTTAGGGGCACGGTGCAGTGTGCGTCGTTCGACACCGTCCGCGCGTGCGGCTGACTGAGAGGCACTCCTTGGAATTCACCTTGGTCGGAAGGGCCTACCTAGCTAGCCTACAGGTTCCCTCGTGGGAGGGTTTCCCTAACCCACGCCTCAGGGCGTATCACCTTGACCTTGACCTTTACAGGTTCCCCCCGGGAAAGCTTGTGCCTGGGCCCAGGACTGCTTGCGCTTGTGCCTTGGTACGTGGCGCACTTCTTGACGCTGCGCCCTGCACCCTTGCCCTGTTCGGTCATGACCCTGCACTTAACCTCACATTATCTTTCAGAGGGGCACACCTTATAAGTTACTAATTAGTTACTTAGCTATCTCCCTGTTCCTCCGCCCGTGAGCCCTACTAGCAAACATGCTGATCAGCTGGGCGCTCATGAGCTGGGCTTCGGAAAGCAAGCAAATCAGGCTCACCAGGCTTGTCCTTGAGGCCAAATCAAACCGCCACACATGGTCATGCTTTGCAAGCGGTGCTGCCATATGCCCGGCCATGCCTCATCGTCTCCTGTGCAACAGTAGCAACAGCAGCAGCTGCAGCTGCTGAACCAGGTCCTCCAAGTGCCGCATGCCGGAACCGGTCCTCTGAGCAAACTCACTACAAGATTCCTGCCCGGCTTCCTCTAACTCCGGAACTGGCTTACCTCGCAGTCCAAAAGCCGCCTGGCACTACTCCAGCCTGGCAGGCACCAGTGACACCAGGCCGTACCGTCAGCTGGAGCAAGCCACAGCTGTGAAGCAAGATTACAGCAGTGCAGCGTGTGTTTACAGAGCCTTTGGCACGCATGCCCACGCAGGGCCTCATACTGCTGTCTGCAAGCTGCATGCTGATTAAGCATGGCTGAAACTTTATGCTGCAAGGGCAATGGTGGCGGGTACGGCACGCACGACACCTGAACTTGCTCGTCTGATCCTGCGCTTGCAAATCGACGCACAACACAATGTCGGCGCACTTTTTTGGTGTTGCGCGGTGGGCGATACAAGGGTGTCAATAGGTACGACGCGACGTGGGGCTGGAGCGTCACTTCCAAGAGGCGCTGGCCAACAACATCAGGACGATGTTGTTGCTCGCCCGCACCCCACGCTGCCGCCTTCCCTTCCTACTGCGAAGAACGCCAGGGCGAAGACAGGCGCAACTTCACCCATTGCCTCCCGCAACAGGGCGTGGCCCCATGGCTTTAAGCATGCTGGGCCCCAGCCGACCGTGCCCGCTGGAGCTGCGCAGCCACTGGGGGGTGTCCCCGCTCGGCCTGGGCGAGGACAGCCAGCTACAGACCGGCCAAGACCTGTTCGCGCACATGCCACTGCACAGCTTCCTTTCCCAGCAGCAGCACCACCATCTGGGCGGCGGCCTGGGCTGCGGCATGCAGCACCAGCACCTGGGCCCTGCAGCAGAATCCAATGCAGCGCCTTTCCTCAAGCGCGAATTTGACCGCGGCCAGCTGCTGGGTGCGGCACCTGGCGGCCTGCTCGCCAACGGCTTCACCACCAGCATGGCGCAGCGACCCTCGCAGGAGCTTCTGTCAACTTCTGTGCCTGAGGGCCCAGGTGCGTGCTGCGGCCCACGTGCATTGCTTTTGCGCCTGTTACTGGGCGCTCGCCTCCCAGCACTCCTGCATGCATGCGGAGCAGCCCAGGCCACCATGCAAATCGCACGCAAACTGCGCATGCAAAAGCCCGCACCACTTTTGCACGCTCATGCAAGGCGCGCGTGTAAACCGAAGAATCTCATTGTGCTCCCCGTCCGTGCACAATGGCGCATGGCGCAGGCGCAGGCGCCGCGCGTGCCAACCCCAGCGACGCAGGCGGCCTCCCCCCTGCCGTGGGCAGCGGCCGGCTGCGCTGGACGGCGGAGCTGCACAACAGGTTCCTGGAGGCCCTCAGCACCCTCGGTGGCCCTGATCAAGCCACGCCCAAGGCCATCCTCACCCTCATGCGCGTGCCCGGACTGTCCATTTACCACGTCAAGAGTCACCTGCAGCAGTTCAGGCACCGCAGGGCCGTCATTCGGCTGCCCAGGTCCACCAGCAGCACTCTGCTGGCCGCACACGCCGCACACCCCACCTCCAGCGCCACAGGCAGCCCTGCGCCCTCCCCTCTCCCAGGCTCAGGATCCCCGATGGGGCAACCAGCCCGTCTGGCCCGACCAGATTCTGCCATGCAGCAATCCTCAGACTCGGCGTCCGACGCGCACGACAGCTCGGCGGGCGACTGCAGCGGTGCGTCCGGATCCGGCGGCAGCGAGCGGTCCCCCAGCGGCGCCAGGGAGCGGCAGGGCCCCGGCAGGCAGCTGCACCCCTCGGCGCCTTCAGGCTCACCAACGCCACTGCCGTCCTCCGCAGGCCCCTCCGCCTGCGGGGCGGCACTGATTGCGACCGCGCGCACCACCCAGATGTCCAAGGTCAAAGACAGCTGTGGCCCGCACGTGCACCCTGCCGCGCTAACTGGATCCGGATGCCTGCAGGGCCCTTCGTGGGCCTCCCCGCCCTGCCCCGGTGCAACACTCAACTGCGAGCCTAGCGGCGGCATCGACGGCAACGCGAGCGCCACCGCCGCCGCCGCCACGTCGCTGCAGCTGCCCCACGCACTGCGCCACGCCGGTACCAACCCGGGAGGGATGCCTGCGACCACGTTAGCCACATGCCCCACGGCTGGAATTCAACAGGGCAGCGGCAGCCCACACCTTGGCAGTATTTGTGGGGTAGGCAGTACAGGTGGGGTAGGTATGCTGGGCCGTCCTGGCCTTCATGGTCGATCTGGCCCTATGGGCAGCTGCAACCTAGGCTCATCAGGCCCACTGGGCGCCAGCAGCCGCTCCGCCTTTGCCACTGCTGACATGGTCATGCACTCAGGCCGCAACGTGGGCGCTGGCGACCTCACAATTCCCACAATCTCCACACTTGGCGCAGCTGCGGTCATGCCTGGGGCTGCCGGCGCTGGCATCGGAGGCTGGCAGCAGCAGCAGCAGCAGCAGCAGCAGCCTCGGCCACTCCAGCAGCAGCAGCAGCAGCAGCAGCAGCAGCAGCAGGGGCAGAAGCAGCAGGGACAGGGACAGCGTGTGCTGTCCATGGAATCCGGGGGGCTGTTGCAACAATCGCCTGAGTCTGAGCCGCAGAGCATGCTGCGCCAGGCCCTGGACACACAGCTGGAGCTGCGCAGGCGACTGCAGGAGCAGCAGGAGGTGAGGGACTGCACCGCACCCGCCGCGGGCGTCACGTGAGGGCGTTGCTTGCAGTCGATTAGCGGGTGGGCCGCAGGGCATCATAACTCTGCGCAGACAGCTGTGGGCAGCTGCGGACAGTCGCATTCGCAAAGCTCACCCTGCCCCTTTGCGCCTGCCCCGCCTTCCCTGCAGCTCTGCAAGCAGCTGGAATCGGAGTATTTCCTCTGGTCCAACGTGGTGGAACAGCTGTCCGGCTGTGGCAACAGCCTAAACCCCAATAACGGCCAAACCTTCAACGACCAAAACCCTAACAACACTCAACCCCGGCCCCATGGGTGCAACCTGCATGCTGTATCCACTGCCACCACAGCATGGCACCAGTCATGAGGGTAACGGGGGCACCACTCGAGGGTCACGGAGTAGTGTGTTTCACAGTCCTGAAGGGTACCGGTACCCCTGGCAGTACCGCGAGAGCGCATAGCTATAGGACCCCGGCCTCAAAACAGGCAGCAGTTCCTGTTACCGACAGCGCAAGGGGCACACATGTGCCGCGTCTCCGCCCCAGGGGCCTGCACATTGGGTCACGCGTGTCGCACCTCTGCCCTAGGGGCTCACATGTGCCGCGCCTCTGCTTTAGGGGGCCTGCAGAGGTGTACGCTCGCCTGCTGCCCTGCAGAGGTGTACGCTCGCCTGCTGCCCTGCAGAGGTGTGCCTGGCATGTGCGCATGATCGTAGGAAGTGTTCACGAAGGGTATGAACGGTGCTGGGAGGGTTCCTGAATCCACACCTCAGGGCGTATCACCTTTCCCTTTATGAGCAGTGCTGTCCCTCAGAGCAAGCCCAGCCTGGAGCGCTTGCAGCGTGGTTGGGCGACCGCCAGAAGGCAAATTCCATGGCTAAGATGGCTACCAGGGCTACCCCCCTCCTCAGTTGACCTGGAACAGGGCTGTTTGAGTCCCAGGGATTGCAGTTGCAGATACAGTGATTTCCTTCTGGCACAACAAGCCGTTCCCATGGTGGTGCCCCAAGCCATCGCACCACTGGGTACACTGGGACGGTTTCCTTGATCCTTGATGCCAAGGTACTGGTACCTCAGGGCGCACCTTCAGCGCGGTATATCGGTACCGCTTTCATGATGGTCACGGTGGTCAGCACCAAGCAGCACACTTTGCGTTGACATGCGCCTTGAGCGATGGGTGGGAAGGGATTGCAATATGCATGCATGCATGCACACGTACATTGGGAGGAGAGCGGGAAGGGAGTGGGAAGGGAGTGTCACTCCCAGTGGGGGGTCTGCCGCGCCCCACACGCATGCAGCCAGCATACGTGTTTTGCCCTACCGGTAGCGGTACCGCCATGCAGCACCGATGCTTGCACGTCCTGCCTTCTCGGTGGAAGGGCGTTCAAGTGATGGGACACTGCATGCATCGATGGAGGGAGTGGGGGAGGCCTTTCAGGGGCAGGGCCCGCTTACATGGTTGGGGGCTTTCTGGGGATCGCAGCAGTTCCGCGGCAGCTACCTGTGCAGGTAGCTACCTGGTAGCTACTAGGTGCTGTCTGGGGGCGTGCAAAGGGGCTTTTGATGAAGCCCCGCTTGGCAACAAGATTGATGGGGAGGGATGGGGTGGTACTTCTTGACACGGCACTTGGGTGTGGATTCCAATGCCCCGGTGCGCTGACTGTGCAGCTCCAGAGGGCATCTGGGTCTGCGATATGCACAGTGGCTGCACCGGGTGCATATAATGCCTTATACTTGCACCAGCAGCTGCTATGCACATGCATGCGGGCACACCTACTATGCATATATAGCCAGCTGCCATGCGCAGCGGCTGCTTCAACCCAAGCCTTAAGGGGCGCCCCGTGAGGGTACTACAGCTCCTCTTGAGTCAGAGATGTATCATAACTCAAAGGGATTTGATAGATTGGTTCCACAACCTTTTGTCCGGGCCATTCGCAAGCTAGCTAGATGGGCAGCGCCTGCAGGAAGAAACTGCACCATGGGCCGCACAGAAGCCTGTTTCAAGGCCTCACCCCATTACACGTTCACACAAGGAAACGAGCAGCCCAGCTCAAGCCATGGCCTCCCACCAAGGGGCAGTCCGGGCTCCATGGCGCTTGCACGGTTTGTGTGCTTGCCAAGTTGCCCTGATACCCCCAAGCAAGGTGCAGAGGCCGGGCTGCCGGAAGTGTGGGGGCAGTGGGGGCTGGTGCCAAGGCCTGGATTACATGACGCTTTGAAGTCATGGGGGGGAGGGGGAGTGCCAGAAAGAAAAAGGTGGTGACATGAAGAGCATGGGAATCCCAAGTCCACCTGCAAGTGACCAGCTGGTCAGGGGAGCCTCGAATTGACCAGGCGTGCTAAACTGAGGCATTTTCGAAGGCTGCAGGACAACCCATTCATAGTTGCTGCGCCAACCCACGAGGCGCCGCCTGGATGGCACAAGCGAGGATGGGCGGCATGCTTGCTTATACCATGCTGTCATGGCCTCCTTATCACGTAATTTGATCGTTTGAGCGTGTTTGCCATGTTTCTGCACGTGCGCTTGCATCGATATTATATTTATATGTACTTGCAGCAGGGGTGGCAAAAGACAAGTCTGGCGGTTTCTCTTGATGGCCAGAGCAAACCACATTAGGTGCTCAGGTGCTTGACGCTGAAGACGCCAGGGAATCGATGCATGGTGGTGTGGTCATGGGGAAGAAAGACGGAGAGTCGCGTTGACGAGAGGGGAGTAAGGGGAGAGGACAGCAGGGGATGGAAGGGGAGGGTTGCTGGACTTGAGATTGCAACGTTCAGTGCTGGCCTTGCACAACACATCTGCTGCGCAGGCCTTGCACAACACATCTGCTGCGCAGGCCTTGCACAACACATCTGCTGCGCAGGCCTTGCACAACACCCAAAAGAAGGCAAAACGTGCCGATTGTTGCACTTGTTCCCCTCCAAATCGAGGGCATGCCTGTACTGACGTGTCACTCCAACACTGTGGCACAACACTGGTGCCACCATGATGAAGTTTCTTGGCACAATGTTGCCTGGTCCACATTGCTGCGTAGCTGAGCGTACCTTCAGTTGCAAGCAAACAGATAAACAATCCCGCATTGCGCTAAAGCTGTGCATAACACTGTCCTGTAATCAGTGATCACTGATCGCCCTCATGATGTGCCATGTCAACCGAGCCCGTTGGACTGCCTGGACTGTTGTTGCTGTGTAATCATGTATCTGTTCCAATTTGCCTGTTCTGGCCGATCCTCACCTAGCCACTGTGCGCCCTTGTGGTTCCCTACTGGCCGTGAAGTGGCCCACCTATCTGTGCAGCCCTTAGACAGGTGTCCGACCTGCTCATGCTGCTTCTGCTCAGTGCCGCGAAGAAAAACAGACAGCCAGACAGACATATGGTTCAAAGCAAGTGTGTGTATATGATATGAAAGGTTTACAGTGACTGGATGGATAAAGAAGGGTGCAGGGAGCGACGCAGTGCACGGGGCATGAAAACGATGCGGCCCGCCTCAACTCGAATCCCAAATCAGCGGGCCCCGCGCCCCTCCTTGCATGCACGTGTGAAGCACGCGGCAGTGGGTGCCCTCATGCACAGGGGGGGCGCAGGGGCATGAAGTGAAGCACTTTGTGTCAGCGTCCCTGTTGGTCGTAATCTGGTCATGCTTGTCATCATCAACATGATCATCCACATTAAATGGCGCAGGCAGCTATTCTGTGGAGGCCTCAACTCTGGGTCCCCTTCTGACTGGTGTCAGATCTTCCACTGCTCCCCTTGCCCATTGGGAGTCCTCCCTCTCAAGTTGGTGCCGCAAAGCTCGGCTGAGCCGCCTTGTTGGAAGAGCAGCGTCCTGGCTGCTCAGAAACAACCGGCAAACAGCATGAGGCGGCCAGTCCGAACTGACAGGACCCTCTCGCCGCCTGGATCCCTTCATGGTGGTGACTGACCTGTCGAGCCCCTGCCTGTGCCCCTCGAGAGGCATGATCGGGGGCATCGCCGAGTGAGGGGCGTGCTACGAGGAGAGCCGCTGTGACAGGTGCTGTGGTGCCGCTGCAGCGGCTGTTGGGACGGGTCCAAGGGTGAGGCTTGAACCGCAAAGCAAAGGCTTGAACCGCAATGCAAAAGCTTGAACCGCAAAACAACGCACAAGCGCAGGCAGAGGTGTGCTGTACGCCTGTGCGCCTCCACCATGGCTACTGCAGTTGGTGGTCATGCTGCCACGACAATGCGCCACAGCTCTTGCTGTCATGCGCCTACCACAGTCCACCACAGCTTGCAACTGTGCCTCCATCCAGTCTACTGCAGCTCATTGCCATGCCGTCACCACAGCCTACCGCAGCCCATCATCGTGCCTCTCCCACAGCCTATCGCAGTTCATAGGAACCAAAGGTCATGCCTCCCCTTGGGCTGCTCATCGGCTTGAGCGACAGGTACTGGAAGGGGGCGGAGTTAGGGTCAAAGTAGAAGCCAGTGATGGCGCCTGTTTGACGCTCCATGCAGACTGCGAAAAGGCAGACGGAGGAAGCAGAGTGGGAAAGTGAGTGACATCTGTGTTAGGGGAGAGCGGACAGAAGGAAGGAGCAGGACAGGTGATGGCGCCCGTTTGACGCTCCATGCAGACTGCGAAAAGGCAGACGGAGGAAAGCAGTGTGGGAAAGTGAGTGATATCTGTGTTAGGGGAGAGCGGACAGAAGGAAGGAGCAGTTAAAAGAGAGACAAGTGATGGCGCCCGTTGAACGCTCCATGCAGACTGCAAAGGTGCAGACAGATGGGGGCAGTGAGGGAGGTGAGGGACAGATGAAAAGGGAAGACAGACGGAGGGTGAGAGGGGGGACAGCGTGGGGAAGAAAAATGGTGGATGGAGTTGGTTCAAGCCAGCAATGCACAAGTGCCCAAATCTCACCCCTCCCCGAGTTTGATTGAAGCCAGCAATGCACACAGGCCCCAAGTCTCACCCCTCCCAAAGTTTGATTGAAGCCAGCAATGCACACAGGCCCCAAGTTTCACGTCTCCCCGACCCAGCATGTCAGTCTACCTTCCCTCGCCCTGCAGCACAAAGCATCACCCTGCAGTACTCCGACCGGTCTGCACTCACTGTAGTAGAAGCCGGCGATGGTCAGGCCGCATGCTTCGTTGGAATTGACAAAAAACGTTTCCTTCCACCTGCACAACAGCAATGACACAGAACAGCGAGCATCAATACAGTCCATCAAGGCCGATGCACCCCGCAGGGCACACTGCAAAACACAACTCCTTCCTCGCCGTCATCCCAGCTTCTCACATGTCAAGGCGGGTGCATGCCAATCCCCAATAGCAGAAGCCCCCAGCCCCGACCTCCATCGCCCACCTCATGAAGATGCATGGGCAAGTGGACAGCTGTGTGAGGCGCTTCTCCCCC
>JAWZTI010001742.1:0-11605 GCA_039880955.1 Chlamydomonas urium | reverse complement strand
CCTGCCCATATCCCTGCCCCTGCTCCTGCTCTTCCTACCCCTCCTACTGCCAAGCTCGTGGCTACCGACATTGCTTCATCCGCTGCAGCCAGGAGGTGAAAGGGCTGCAGGTCTGGCGATCTGTTGGTAAAGTGCAGCAGCAGCAAGACAGAGACGAGACCTGAGGCGAGAGGCGGCAAGGTGGGAGCTACAGCTGAGGGGTAGCAACAGCAGCATGTTGCGGAAGTGGCTGGTGCTTCACAACAAATATAACACGGGCAGCAGCCCTTGTTTAGCGTGACCGGTAGTCCTCTCACCTTGAGGCAGCAAGAGTGCCCTTCCAGCAAGAGCGAAGGAAAGCCCCAATCCATAGACACACTTGCCCCCACAACCTACCGCCTCATCTCAAACGCAAGAGTGCCCTCTGGGCATGAGTCAAGGGAAGCCACAGTCCACAGATAAACCTGCCCGGTCTCTCACCTCAGGAGTGCCTCCAGTTGCGCCTCCACCTCCTTGCCCAGGTCCGCCATGTCCACAGGTGTGGACGCCCCCACACCTGCCGGACCGCCTGCTGACTCAGCAGCAGGCTTGCCAAGCGCTGAAAGGGTGATCAGGGCGGCCGCGCGTGCCTGCCCTAACAGCACCCGAATCCGTAGAAGATGGCAGTTGGGGGAGCCAGGGTCCTGCTGATCCGCATGTCCTAGGTAGGCCAGTGCATCGTCATGAAGCCCCACTGCACAGGCACACGCTGCCACCTGTCAGGACAGAGCATGAGGGGTAGCGAGGGAGTGAGGAAGAGAGGCCAGCACAGTAGTAAGATTCAAAGTGTGCCTCCGCTTCACCACTGCACAGGTGCACGCTGCCACCTGCCATGCCATGTGCAAGGGCTCGAGGGGAAGTGAAGGAGTGAGGAAGAGAGGCAAACGCAAAGCAACAACAGGAAGTGTTGACACATCTTCAGTGATGATTCCTCACTGCAAGGCATAAGCTGCTCCCTGGCAGTTCAGGGCACACGTAGTGGCATGGGGAGAAACAAAGCTCTCCTTGAGGAGTGAGCAGGTACGGCAGGCCCAAAGCACAAGGCACACAACAACCAACCAGACCACCAGCTACACACACCATGCGGGCCGTAACACTGTAGCAGCCAGGCGGAGCGAATCTTAGGGCGGCGATGAACAGCCGCCTGGCACGCTCCATTAAAGTGTGGCCAAAAGTGTGTCCGGTCACGTGACTGGCGCCCTGGACAGGCAAACTGGTACCGCGGCCTGTACCTCGCGGTCCTTGCTGGGCGTTGTTGGCGTGGGGCATGTGTGAGGAAGCTGCACCACAGACGCGAGGAAGGTGCGCAACAGCTGCCGTGTACTGTGCAGCCCCCGCGCTGTGCAGGGCGGTGTGGCAGCGGCGGCGGGCAGGCGAAGCCCACACCGTCCCAAACACCTGACACATAACGTCACACATACGTCACACATACGTCACACATGACGCGTGTCATGCAACAGGGCAGGCAAGCTGGTCAGAAAGAGGTATGTCAGGGACAATAGACGCCACTGGCGCCACATGAATGCAGCGGCCTGTTTACAGCACACAGCTGGCAGGGCGGTTACTCATGCTGCAAGCACGCGTACCTCGTCGCAGGCCAGCAGCTGCAGTACGCTCTCCTGCAAAGGCCAGCTAGTGGCAGGACCCCTCCCACCGCCACTGCCGTCGCCGCCGCCGCTGCCCTCAGCAGCTATCACATTGACTGAAGCCCCAGCAGCAGAAGCGAAGGCACCAGTACCCAGGCCGATGCCTGCACCTCCAAGGCCCTGCCTGCCTCCAGCGCTGCCAGCCCCTGCAGCGCTCCCCCCAGCACCGCCTGCCCCTGCACTGCTGCCAGCAGCACCTCTTACCCTTGCTGCGCTGCCCCAAGCACCGCCGCCCCCTGCACTGTCGCCGGCAGCAACAACTGAGCCACCCTCCGTGTCTGCGCAGATCAGGGCCTCTACAACTATCGCCACGAGCTCCGCAGCGGGCGCCCCATGGCGGGTCACTGCCGCTCGCACTGCCGCCGTAAGCACTGACGCAGCGGCCGCGCTCAGTGCTTCTGCCTGTGCAGTGACAGCAGGACAAGGGTTCACACGAACGAGGTCGTCAGCTCTGATCCAGCGGTCACACAAAGCGCTTCTGCCTGTGTAGCAAGGACGAGACGTGTTCAAGCAAGACGACACAGATCGTCACTTCTAGTGCAGCAGTCACCCTCAGTGCTTCCGCCTGTGTATCGAGGGTGAGCGGGATGGAAACACAGGCTGCAGATATGACTTACGCCCCCCAACCTCCCCACAGTTGCCAGGTGCAAGGCTGGCAGACATTGCTAGTGAAATCAACAGCTATCCAGCCCACACGGTCTCACTTTTGCCTCCTCCCACACCACTTCACTGCCTGCAACCAAGACCATGCACTTGCCTGCCTGACGCTGGGCAGCAGTAGCGCTAGCGCTGCCGCCGCCACCTTGACACCACAGCCCAGCTCCAGCGCCTGGCACAGCTCCTGAGCAGCCTGCTGCTGCTGACCCAGCGCACAGAGGCACTGAACCTGAGCAATGAAGGGATTTTGGTGCAGTGTTCGTCAGAACAAGGTCCCAAAGAACGCTGATGAGAGTTTACGCAAGGCTTGAAACACAGAGCCTAAAAAGCCTACACAGGTGTTTTACGGCTGCGCCTATGTGAAGCTGTACATTCAGCAAAAGTGACGCAGCTGCCCAGCGCCAGGCCCCACTTCAATGCACCTGCAGCAGCCACCTGCCCAATAAGAATGTAGGCATTTCACGATCTATAGGGCGCCGCAACCTGACTAGCTAGCCCCATCTGCAGCACACCTGCAGCAGCCACCTGCCCAATAAGAATGTAGGCATTTCACGATCTATAGGGCGCCGCAACCTGACTAGCTAGCCCCATCTGCAGCACACCTGCAGCAGCCACCTGCCTAACCCGCCCGTGCAGCAGCCACCTGTCCAGCGATCTGTCTAGCACTGGACAGGCTGGGCTAGCCCCAACTGCAGCGCACCTGCAGCAGCCACACGTCCCAGCACACGCCGCTCCCGTTGCCACTCGCCGCCTCCAGCCGTTGCTGCTGCTGCTGCTGCTGGCCCCCTGCATCACCCCCTTGAAGCCCGAGGAAGGAACGCGGGACTCCTGCCTCGACAGCATCACCAGTATCAACGCCGCTGTCCCGCGGGAATCCTGCATGGCTCGCCAGCCATGCATGTGAGAGCGCGGCCGCGGCGCCATGCGCCCCTGCGTTGATGTGGCCCTTCAGCAGGGGCAGCAGCAGCTGCAGCCGCAGTCCCTCCACCGCCTGCATCTCAGCCGCCGCCGCCGCTGCCGCCTGCGCCGCCTCCTCTTCGGACAGTACCTGCTCTGCTCTATCCCCCTGCTGCTCATCGCCCCTCAGCCCCATCCCAGCCGCCGACTGCTGCACACCAGCAGCGTCCCCCTCCTCATCCCTTGCAATCGCCGAGGCAGCTCCTGAGGTACCTGAAGCTTCCCTACCCCACACTGCCTGACCCCTTGCAAGCCCTGTGCTGTGTGCGGGTAGTGCTGCCCTCTGGCTGCTTGCTCCCATGCCTGACGCTTCGCCCTGGCTTCGTGAAGGGCCCTCACACACACCCTCCTTGGCCGACCTGCCTGACCTGGGGACTTGGGAGGTCCCCAATGACACAACCTCGCCTCCCTGACCGCCTGCCTTGCTGACTGCCCTGCCCGACCTCGGCCCTTGTGAGACTTGTGCAGGGCCAGTTTCACAAACCCCACCGCCCGAACGCCTGACTGCCCTGCCCGACCTCGGCCCTTGGGAGATTCCTGCAGAGCCTGCCTTGTCACCTGCACCACCTGTGCCCCTGCCGGACCTCGGCCCTTGTGAGGTGTCTGCAGGGCCTGCCTCGTTACCCTCGCCGCCGCCTTCCCGGTCGCCAGCGGAGGAGCAGCGGCGCCGAATGGCCTTCCCAGAGCTCGGGCTTGCAGCGCCCTGACTGGGCCTCAAGCGCTTGCTGCCGCCACCCACTCCCTCCACGCCCTCGTGCCTGTCCTGCCTGTGTCCCTGCTGCTTGGTTGCCTGCGATGGCCCAAGCTGCCTTGCGAATGCCCCTGATAGGCGCGGGCCTTGTTGCGAGCCCTGCCCCTGCCTCTGCGCTGCATCCCCCCCCTGGGATGCGTGCCTGATGCCGGGAGGGTGCTGCTGACGCTGCTGCTGCTGCTGCTGCTGCTGCTGCTGCTGCTGCTGCTGCTGCAATAACTGCCTGCAGTACGCGCCCAGCACATCCATGGCCTGTTGCAGCAACCGTACTGCCTCCTGGGGCCTGCCCTGCACCAGTGGTCCCGCCGAGTCGAGGTGTAGGGCGGTTAGCGCCCTGCTGATGTGGCGCTGTACCGCCAAGGGTGTGGAAGGCGCAGAGAGCAGCGCCCTCAGCTGCTGCAGGCTGTTGACCTGACAGGGCGTGGGGAGGAAGGCGGTTTGCATGTAACGATGTTGTGCTGTAAGATGTCACATCTTGAACGTGCCGCAAACCAGTGTTTATGAGCACATGACAGGCACTCCCATGCAGGGATGCACGCTCAACCCACCACCTTGGGAACTGAAAGGACAACAGCTACACTATAAGCTGCAGTCCAATTTGATGGGTTGGTCTATGGTTTAGGCAGCAGTGTTGTGTGCGACACGTGGCTACTGCAGCACCATTACACTATCCACGCGTCCACACCTGTGCCGGCCGTTGGCCCTTGACGAGCGCCAGCTGCAGGATGCACAGCAGGATCTCAGCTGCGACCATCGCCAGCTCCTCAGGCAGCACTGAGAACAGAGGGCTGGTGCGTTTGGAGGTAACAGCGCTGAGGCCTGGCGGGTCGCCATTAACCACCCTGTGCAAGGGGGGGTTGCAGAGGCAGGTGTGCGGCAGGTGGCAGCACTGTGTGCAAAGGACTCTGCCCTTGCGGGTTAAGATTCATCAAGGTCGGATCAAAGATCAAAGGGCGAGTTAGGGTACCCCCATCAATCCCCTGAGAAAGGGACAGGCAGCTGCTTCCACCCGGTACCTGTACCTCCAGCAATGTTGGGGAACGCACCTGTCCAGGCACAAGGTGTGAGCCTGCCGAGCGGCGCTGACCAGCCAGTCTGCAACGGCCGTGTCTCCAGCCGCAATCCATTCTTGACCAACCTACACAAAGGCCACGCAGGCGCGCGCAAGCAGCAGAGGAGTCATGCTTCATGTCCTTGCAAGAACAAGAAGTCCCTCTCTCACATGCACCAACTGTCAATACACGTGCATACTGGCTAGATGACGGTGCTACACCACTGCACACGCTGCGTTGCTGCTCCAAAACAACTGCTTCCCCTACTGCGTGCAGTTGAAACTCGGCTGCCACGCACGGTGCACCTGCCTGCAGCAGCTTCCTAGCGACTCCGCACAGCAAAGGCGCGTCTCCAGCATGTTGCAGCGCCGCCATTGCCGCTTCCATGAGCTCCCTGCCAAGGTAGGGACAGCAGCTCAAAACAGAGCAAAGAGTAGGTGATTCATGCATGACCTTGCCCTGACATGCTGCCTGTGGTGCATGTACCAAAGAAACAGCGCTGATCGCTTGCGACTGTCATCCAAGGAGCCGTTCACACTGTTTGACAGCTCACCTGGCGATGGCAAGCAGGTGCAGAAGCAGGACCTCAAAGCTTGCCCTGCCGCCTGCCCTGCCTGGTGGCTGGCGTGTGTCCTGCAGCAAGAGCTGCAGCTCCAAGCACTCCTCCTGCAGAATGCATGTGCCCAGGCCCAGCATGACTTTGGTGTTCAAGCCCACCCTGCACATGTTTTCAAACGCCAGTTTGCCATCAGGTTGCACTCACCAGGACGGCCCTGCACAAGGCCCATAGCTGCTGGCAGTCGCCTGCGCGGTGCAGCACCGAGACGGCCGCTTGCGCCGCGTTCAGCAGCGCCTGGCTGTCGTCCGCGATCAAAACTTGCGCTGCGCCACTAGGCTGGCCTGGAGCCTGAAGCGCGTCCTTCCGATCAGCTGCTGCGCCCTCCTGCAGCTGCCAATGGTTTTGCCGCCTGGATGCAATGTGGTCGAGTAGGCGCTCCACCGCTTGAATGTGCTGCTGCTGCGCCTGCACCTCCGTATCTGCAGGCGCCATGGGTGCTACAGATAGCAGACGGCTTTGCACTGGCTCTTAATCCAAGTTTGAGCTTGAGTGAGACGGAAAGTCGAGTCCCAAACCTGCGCATCGATGATTCAATTATCTTGCGCACTGTCCTTACGGCAAAAGGCTTCAGGGCTGCCACCACTGCCAGCTGGCTTTTGCCTCACAGCTAGGAGACACCAGGAGGGTGTAGGTGGTCAGTTCCAAATGCCACAAGGGCATGCTGAACGCAGTAGCCTGTTGAGCAAGCAGACATTGCCTGCAGTTGTCAGCACTGGTGTAGACAGCGAGGGATAGTTCAGAGGCGGGTCACACACAAGGTGTTGCAGGACACGCAAATTCATGCGACACTCTGCCACTTCAGCACACAAAGGCACACTCAAAAAGAATGCACATGGCAAGAACACAGAGAGCCTGCACCAAATGAGCACTGTTGCACATCACTGGGCGGGAAGGACGTATCTGTCGACACTGACCTGACTCACAAGCTACACAAGGAAGCAGAAGAGAAGCAGAAGCGAGCACAAGCAGGGCATGCACAGCGGCAAGGCAAGACCGCCCTGCACACGTGCAGGGTCACGAGGGTGCCCCAAGGGCAGCGACGAACAGCATCATCACCATCGCCACAGCTGTCCGCGCAAGCAGCTCGCGAAGAATGCGAGCTAAGCAGCTAGGCGTGCTGCATGGCATATGCGGTATGCAATGAATGCGTGGCGACTAGATGGAACATCAGACAGCAGCCAGCTGCAACTCAACCGCTTTAAACCCTGTACCCTGCCTCAGTCTTGCATGCCTGCATGGCCTCGAAGTAGAAGTTGCAGGCCTGCATGTCGCCATTGTTGCGGCTCATGCAGTCGGCAAACTCCTTGACGCGGCCACCGCATGGGCCCTCCTGAGACATGGGCGCAGCGGCCTGCAAACCAAGCGCCAGCAGCATTGGCAGCAAGCGATGTTCAGCAGGTTTACCGGTAAGTCAGAAAGCGGTGCGCCACAATCCAGGCAGCTGTGCAGCACCAACTCAACTTGGCGCGCGGCACTTGCGCATCGCCCAACCACGTGGCACCAGCCTCCAACAGCGGACTTAGCTGTCAACCACACCCCAACTACCCACCATGGGAGCGGCAGCAGGGGCGCCGGCGTGCTCGTGCACAACCTTGGTCTCGCGGGGACCCATCATGGAATCCACGGCACGGTGAGCGATGGCACTACCAGTGCCCATGGCAGCACCTGCAGATGCGTGTCGGCAAGAAAAAGCCGTCTTAAGTTGCGAGTGTTGGGACCAGGAGGGCGCCGCACGGTACGTGCAGCCCAAGCACACCACTGTCGTACTGCTTCACACGCCAGCAACATAACGGCTACTGTATCTGCGCTGCGAATGGCTCCTAAGGAGCCCCAAAGCCCGAGTCTGGCTGTTCATATTTGTCCCCATGTAGTCCGCTCACCGGTCACAACGGAGCCCATGATGCCGGACAGCATGCCACCGCCAGCGCTGCCCTGGGACATGGCGGGGGGAGGCGCAGGGGCTGCATGGCGCAAGGCAGTCGTGTGCGCATGTTGTTGTTAGTTGTTGGCACAGAAACTTCCAGAGAACAGACTGGCTCCCAACAGCTTTGCGCTGTATCATGCACATGCTGAAGACTACTTGTGATCCAAAGCATCACAGCTTGGCCAGGGCACGCAGCTCACATGCAGGATGGTCGACCAAATCCCTGGCAGTTGCATGGTCTCAGCACATCCATGTGCAAGATGCTGCTTGCCAGGCATCCCCTAGCCAGGCCCACTGCCAAGAGCTCGTGACTACGTACCAGAAGGCGCCGGGGGCGGCGCGGCGGGACGGGAGAACCAGCCCCCAGACGAGGCCGGTGCAGCTGCCTGGGCAGGCTGGGCATGCGCAGGGGGCGCCTGTGGGTAGGCAGATGCAGGTACCGCCGATGAAGATGCCGCGGGCTTGGGCCTGGAGGCTGCCGCGGAGGAGGATCGGGCAGGCGCGGGAGCTGTGGCAGTGAGCAGGGCAGAGCAAGGCCGTGTGAATAAATCGGCAGCGGGCATGGCAGCAGCGACGGGTAGCCTACAAGACGTAGCCTCTGTGACGCTGCTGTACCGTTGCATGCTGGTCCATCATGCATGCGCGAAGTATCCAAACACTTCCATGCTGCAATAGCTCACCAGAGCGCTGGCGAGCCATCTTGTCAAGGTCTGGTGCGGGCAAAGTTGCTACACGACCACTCGGGGGGCCGGCTCAAGCCAAATCAGCGCAGGAAAGAAAGTGTGGAGGGGTGAGGGGTGTGGGGAACGTCCATATTGGACTGATGTCTGTGTGCAGGAATGCATGCAACGAGCCTTGCAAGCAAATTCGCGTGAGCACTATGGCCGTCACATGACAAAATGAGCGCTAGGTGATTAGGTGTACACAAGGCTGCCTCAACAGCGATGCCCGCTGCCCTCGTGGCTGCTGGCTCGGACGTAGAGCCAGAAGAACAGGATGACGAGGAGGAAGTCCAGGCGGACAGGGGCAATGACGCAGCGGAGGACACGCAGGGAGCGGCACCTGGGGCAGCCGATGGGTAAGCAGCACACCTGCATCCAAAACTGTTCATTTGACGGGTGCGAGTGGTTGCCGCACATGCAACACCGCGACACCATGGGCCCGAATAGCGTGCCACATGGCCCTGTTGCGCTCAGAAGTATGCGCCATAGCACGGGCTTGACGCCCATATGGGTCTCACGCATGCGAGCGTGCGGTGGGTCCAAGGTCAGCAGTGACGAAACCGACAGCACTGCATGCATGTGTGGGTGACAACAGCATGCATGCATGCATCGCACGGGGGCTTGTAGCGCTGAGAATTCCAGGGGTTGGCACATGCTTTGTTCACGATGTGCGCAGGGGCAAGAAGAAGAAGAAAAGGCCGCTGCCGCCCATCCGCATCCACCTGTCCAACTGCAAGTATGAAGTATGTGAGTTGCGCTTGAGACCGCCTTTGGGGCAAGGGACAAGCAGGCACAGGGCTGCATGGCAGGGACAGGGCCACCGAGACGCTTTTCCAGCGTCCGCCCAGGACAGTGTTGGTGGCATGCATCCAACCAGGCTAGGTATACCAGCTGCGTCAGGGGGCTGGTGGGCTGCAGGGGCATCACCCTGACTGTGCTGGCATGGCAGCCTTCACTGGACTTGCTGTTCATGGGGGTGGATGGCATGGCAAGCAGACCTGGGGGGACAGGGGCAGAGCGTGGGGCTGACAGACAGGCTACAGGCACTACCAGAACTGGCGCAGGGGGGAAGCAAGGTAAGGAGCGGCACAGAAGGAAACCACAAAGCATTCGGGAAAGGGAAGCAGCAAGGACCCTACGTGGTAGATGGCAACAGGCACGCAGCCTAAACACTGCATGCATTTCGGTAGGGTGTGGGTGGTCAGCGGCAAGTTGGGGGCACACTCGTGCTGGAGATGCCAGGGTGATGCCTTGCCAAGGGGGGCACCCTAAGCAGCCTTCGGTCTTTGTCAGCAGCGCTGTGTCTTAGCAGCAGCTGAGGGCTTGTGTCCCTCTCTCTCTTTTGTCACGCTCTCCTCCGGCTCTCACAATTGGGTGTCTTGCCATGTGTGGTGCAGTGCGCATCGTGCAGCGCAAGCTGGGCTGGCGGGAGGTGGGGGATGACGAGGAGTGGGACGTGTACTGGACAGACACGTCGGTTACTATTGAGCGCATTATGAAGCTCAGCCGCACCCAGGTGTGTGGGAAGGTGTGGACAGTGGGATTACACAAGGGCGTGGACAGCAGGGCGGAGCATCAGCTTGTGGTGGCAGGTTATTGGGCTGCTTGACTGACTGTGAATGAGCGTCCACGTGTGGTGTGGAGATGTGGACACGAGAGGTGGGCAGGTGGGATGAGGAGTCTGAGTCTATGACAGACGCTGACGCAGGCGAACAGGTCTTGCAGGGCTTCACACTCAGGGACAGGCTCCTTGACCCACACACCCGCTTTGTCTTTGTGACACACTGCGTGGCTCAGGCACACCTAGGCCTGGTTCACCGCTTGACCCAAACACGCCTTGACGTGCACATTCCTTGACTCAAACGCTGCTATAATGTCCACATGCGTAATCCTTTTTCCTCAGAAAATCAACCACTTCCATGGCATGCTGGAGCTGTGCCGGAAGAGGTCCATGGCGCGCAACCTTCAGAAGATACAGAAGCTGTTTCCGGAGCACTACGACTTCTTTCCCAGGACCTTCATCCTGCCAGGCGACATGCAGGTGAGCTGCGAGCGTTTTTCAGTGTTGGTACCATAACCTCCTGCTCGCTTTGGAAGGGGTCCTATGCACCCTTGTAGTGCGGCCAGTGTTATGTGTGAGAGAGCTGTGCTTCATTGGGGCCAGGGTTGATCCGTGTCTCAGTTGGTTGTTCCCACACCCAGCACCTCGCCTCACCTAACGTTTGCCCAAACACAGGAGCTGTTGAATGATGTCAAGGCTCGTGGCAAGAAGCAGATCTACATCCTCAAGCCTGATGCCGGTTGCCAGGGCAAGGGCATCCGCCTGATGCAGGGCGGCAAGGAGGAGACGCTGCAGAAGACACTCAAGGAGATGGACACGCTCAATGTGGTGGCGCAGCACTACCTGCCCAAGCCTTTCCTCATACACGGCTACAAGTTCGACATGCGCATCTATTCGCTGGTCAGTGAGCAGGGGAACAAGGTGCTAGGCAGCACTACCTGCCCAAGCCCTTTCCCATTCGACACGCGGATCCCCTAACTGATGATCACGGGTACAGCTTTCAAGCAGCATGTACAGTCTACCGCACTCACCCCCTTGCCACTGCCGGTTGCAACTTCCGGACCACACCCTGCTGTTGATGCTGTGACACTTGCCTCCGCCGCAGGTGCTGTCCTGTGACCCGCTGCGCATCTTTGTCTACAAAGAAGGCCTGGCTAGGATCTGCACCGAGAAGTACACCAAGCCCAAGGTATGAAGCCCCACACACTGGGTGTGGTGTGGGTGTGGCATGAAGTGTGGAAAGAGGCCGAGTGAGGCCAAGGGGTGCAGCAAAGGTGCTCGATGCCCTTTCATTCGCCCCCGCCCTGCCGCTCGTGCTCATGCCCCTCAAGCACAGTTTCAACCTCAACGCTTTACGCCCTCTCTGCATTACATCCTTGTTCCTGAACAGAATCTAATACTCGACTGATGACTTTGCACCGTCTCCCTCCAATCCTCCAATTTTCCCGTCCAACGCCACACGCACTCCCTCCTACCCACCCCTACGCGCCACCTGCCTCTCACTGTCTGCCCCTCCACACCAACAGGCCTCCAACCTGGGTGTGTCGTACATGCACCTCACCAACTACGCCGTCAACAAGCACAACGAGCAGTTCGTGGCGAATCAAGGGGGCGCGGAGGACGCGGAGAACGCCAGCAAGCTGGGCCTGGCGCAGCTTGCGGAATACATTAGCAGCCAAGGTGCGGGCATGCGGTATG